>PVJX010003230.1:0-78758 GCA_004027295.1 Dolichotis patagonum | reverse complement strand
CATACTCAGAAGTCCTACCATGCTTTTTTTGTTCTACTACCGTTGGTTCCATCCACCACATTGTGTCCCATTGGAATCCGAACATGTGTGATAGTTCAGGAGACGCTCTTGCTTCTGGTTTCCCTGCCCTGGGGTGGCCGTGGCTCGCCAGACCACAGTCACTTTCCAGGGCGGCAGGCTGCTTACTGGTTGGCTCGGCCCCCTAAGTTCCAGCATGGCGCGGATCTCAGGAGACGCTCTTGCTTCTCCAGCCTGAATTTCTTGCAACTCCGTGTCCTGTAGAACAATTAGTCCTAATCTCTCACGTTTAGCAGTAGAGGTCACCTTAAACGAGCACTGCTCGTCCATGTAGCCTGTGCACAGTGCATCAGCAGCACAGCTGTCAGAGATTTTCTCCTGTGAATTCTTCACCCAAGTCACGAACTCTTAAAGGCTGGGCTTCATAGAGCTCTCATTAAATCAGATGTTAATTAAAGACATAAGACTGTAGTAGCAACAAAAATGATGACTGTTAAGGGTTATTGTCCACTCAAAAGTGACAAAAACATTGCAGGCACTAAAATTCAGGAAGCATTTCTTTATTTCACATGAGTGTATTAAGTGCAGCTATCACAACATGCGACATACTGAATTACGAAGATTCGTATTAGGCATAACCACATCCACTCATTGTCAGGGGTGCACGCTGTTTGTGCATTGGGTGTGCTCTGATAGATCATTCCGCAGTAAGTGTTGGTTCATCTCTTTAGATAGGTATTTTCCTCTCATCGAAAGGTGCCACTTGAGTATTTACAAATACTTAATTTATACTGTCATTTATTTTAAATAGTAATCTGAATAGTATTATATTTATGTATTAATATTTTAGAATTCAACACAGCCATTGTGTGTTGCAGTGGACATACGAAATACATCTGGCTGGCTGAAGATCTTAACTGGGGCTTATTTTGGGCACAAGGCTTATACTATGGGCATCCTGAAAAATTATGCTAGGGCTTATTTTCTGGCTAGGCCTTACTTTTGGGGAAATCTGGTACTGATGTGAGGTCGAAATGTGGTAAATGACGATGTGTTTGCAGAAGTAATTGTTAGGATGCACAATGTATGCCCCCAAAAGTCTGTTAGTGGGCTGTGTAGCAGAGAGTATGAGAATGCTCTTGTAGCTGTCTTTATAGTATATGGATATAATTTTGACCTGCCTCCTCCAACTCCTCTGAAGTTCATGTCATCTCTATCATCTTCTGCCCCTCCTGTCCCTATCATTTATCAGCTTTCTCTGTCTGGGACATTTGGTTAATATTCAGCTGGCCAACCACAGTTCCTGCCATGCCAAGGTTATATCATCACTGTGCTCCCACTCTGTGCCGCATCTCGCCTCTAGATTTCTCAGTACACCTCATTTTCATCCTCACAGAGACAGCCAATTCCTAGACTCTTCTACTTTCACAAGTTCACAAGCCCCCTCCTGACCTTAAATACCACTGTCCTCATCCTCTCAGTCCTTCACCGCGATGTTCTTTAACGTCTACCGTCCACTTTCATAACTAGAAAGTCATGAGTAAGCGCAGAGCGTCACCAGCAGAGATGCCACACTGCCAGCTGCATGTAGGTTCTCTACACTGCTGGTTCATTTTCATGCTTCTCTGTGGTTGACTTCTGCCACCTTCCTAGCAGTCAGCCAGTCTTTTGTCCTTTCCTCAGCCAGCTGTCCCTGCAGTCTTGCCGACGGCCTTTCTTCCCTTTCATTTAGAAAAGCGAAGGTGTAGCACATGAACTCCACTTGACGATTGTCTCTGTTTTCCTTCCCGTCCTCCACTGCATCAGCCACTCACCTCCTTCTGAGCAGGAGGTGTCTCCCCTCCCATTCAAGACCTCACCCTGAGCTAATGCTTAGACCCCAGCCTCTGTCCACCTGTGTGGACATCTTCACTTAGCTGGACCCGTTTTCAGCCAAGAAACGTGTTTGTCTCCCATTGCCACCCAACTCCCTTCAGAAAAAAAAAATCCCTTAGGGTCATTATGTACAGACCCCCTGCCAACCCGCCTCATCCTAGCCTCACCAGATCTTCTCTTTACTTTCTGTCCTTTTCCATCTGTTCTTGCCTTCCATTCTGATGTCATGGATCCATCCCCCAATCCACTCAACTCTCCTCTACTTTTGTCTGCTGAAGGGAAGAACATGTCACTCCGAGAGTAGCATCGTGCAGAAGAAATACAATGCAAGCCATATATGTTAAAAAGGTTAAGAGATGGTGATACTAACTTTAAAAATATTTTAATCCAGCATATTTAACATAATGTATAAATAAGATAAAGTAAGTTGTTTTACATTCTTTTAAAAATTATTTTTACTAGATCTTCAAAATCCAATGTGTGTTTTATAGAGTTACAGCACAGCATAATTTGCAGACGCACAATTCAAGTGCTCAGTGGGGATGCCTGGCAGTGACCATCATGCTAAACAGTGCGGTTATAGATACACATCTCCTTTTTAAAACAACCTCTCCTGTCCTTCCTCGTCACTGTCTTCCCAGTGCTCTTCCTTTGCCTCCTCTTCTTCCAGCGCTTCAATATTGTTGGTCTTCAGGATTCCACTTTTGGCTGGCTTCTCTTTTTACCCTGTACCCTCCCCCTGCTTCATCTCAGGGGGCTCATCTGGCACCTGGTACTACCCAGAGTCACATCTCTGATACTCATGCTTCAGCCAAAGTTCCAAGTAGGTGGCCAGAACTGGACATGCCAGAAGTGAAGTCATCATCTTTCCTCATAAACCCTCTTCTCTTGTCTCCATCAGTGGTAACATAATCAACAGGACACCTAAGCCAGAAAACTGGCTTGGATTATTTTTCCTACTTCACCCCCCAAAGCCAGTCTATTGCAAAATGTCACGAAGCCTACTTTACCAATATTTCTTCAAATACTGTATTCACTTGTTTTCTTCAACCACTTCTGCAGTCAAGTTCCTTGTCTTTCCTCCCTTGGCTTATTGCAGTGGTCTCTTCAGTAACCTGTCCATCTTTACCCCTAGTTACTTCCATTCCATCCTTTATCGCCTCTTCCACCCAAATTATTTTATATTCACCTAAAATGGCCAACTCTGAGACTGTACCCACAATTGAAAAAACAAACAACAACAACAGCCTAAAGCTTTATCATAGGTTTCAGTGAAGGGTCTATTCAGTGTGGCAGGCTTTCTTCAGGACATCACATGGTTCTCCTGTCTGACTCTTTCCCTTTAACTCCAGTACTGAAAAGCACTATAGATGGTTCTGGAAGACTGTATGTTTAACAGAAGCCAGCTCCTTTTATTTTAATAACAGACAACCTCTATGGCTTTGAAGACTTTGTCTAAACCTGGATTTATCCTACAGATCTTAATATCTTCCTCTCCCTCTCTCTCTCCCTTCCTTCCTCCCTCTTTCCCTGTGTCTCTTCCCTCTTTTACTTGCCCCACACACTTCTTTGAAAATCTGAATATAATATGCCTCCTCTCCCACACATACAAACACAGTTTTGCGTGCATCGGGAGGAATCACTGAAACCCAGAAGCCCATCCATGGGATTGGGTGGTGCATCTGACTGGAGGATGATTCTAAAATGCAGTCCAGAGTATATTCTACTTACCATTTAAGACCAGGATGCAGGGATAAGGGGATTTCCTAAAACATTCTGGAAATTCTTAGAGCACTCGATGGTACATTTTGGAACCTGAACGAAGTTATACTTTCTCCAAAGACACTTTGAACATTGCATATTGTCTGACTAAATATTAAAAATAATTTCAAAATTGTATTTCGTGGCTCATTAGAACTGAGCTTCTCTACTGCCACATCCTTCCTTCTTTAGAAAACCTACTTGGAACACTTTGTTCCCCACAAGCTCTGGGAACCTCATACCCAGTTGGCTCTCATAGTGGTGACTCAAGTTATTGCAAAAGCTTCTCAAAGAGCCTTGAGTCTCACATCTTGTGCATCTAGGCCCAATGTGCGCTCCACTCCTCCCCTCCCTATGCAGGTCCAGCATCCTGGAATGCCCAGGCATTTTGTATCCCAGGCATTTGGTATATCTTTGTGGGGTATAAGCCTATGTGTGTCAGATCAACCTTCCACATGCCTTCAGTGAGCTGAGCTTTCTCTTCAGCAGCCCAGCTTCTAGGCAGGAGATAACCACAGGGATTGACCTCTAAGAGTCCTGTTATGCCTACAGAATGTGTCACCTACTTTCACAGGGGCACGATGTGCTGATTCTACCCACAGATGTGGGGTAGATCGTCGAACCAGGCAAGCACCAAGTCATGCACTTGGTTCACAGGTCTCTCTTGGCTTCCTGACTTCACCTTCTCAGCCTGGGTGGAGCTTCTCTCCTGCTCTGTCTGTACTCAGTCCTGTCTGTCACCCTTTCTCATGATTGTCCAGTTTATTTGGGCTCTTGCCAGTCTGCCTTCTTAAATGTCTTGCCCGCTAGAAACTCTCTTTCCCCTTGTTTTCCAGAGTCATTCAGAGCCCTGCTTTCTTTTGCGTTTCTGCCCCTCCGACCCCTTTCCTGCACTTCCCTTGCCCAGCACTCCACCTTCCTGGGTCCCGGCCAATGCCCAGTTCCATTTCTGTCTTCCTGGCTTTTCCATCCTGGGCCAAATGGGAACAACCACGTTGAAAGAGTTTATTGGACTAAAAAGTGAGTCTCCCCCTTACCCTCTGCGCTTTCCTCACCAAAAGCTTTTCAGAGTCACATTTCCAAAGGAATCTAAATCTGGAAGGATTTAGATCTGCTGAAAAATGCTAAACCTAGAGCGTTTGAAATTTTTGGCAGTCCCTCCCGCATCTGATGTTACGAACACTGTTTATAGATGCTTGGAAAGAAGCCTTTAATACTTGTATTGTGTTTTAACTTGCTTTCCTTTGGAGGCAGGGAATTGTCAAGTAAGTATGCATATCATTCTAGAAAAGCACAAGTGCTGGGTAACTATCCAGTGCCAAGGGTTCACGTAGAATCCACAAGTGCGAAGGGTTAATACTTACAATACGCTGAATTTGCCACAGTGCAGGTTTCTTGCCCTTGCTCCTCGCATCTTCAGTTTTGAAGCACTGCAGCTCTAACCATGTGCTTGTGAAACAAAGAATCATTCTGAGATTGCTTTATTTTTCGGTTTCTTTACTGAAAATCAAGGTGAAAAGCATCGAATTGCCTTCTGTGTGTATATATACAATGCAATGTATATATCAATACGCAGTGTCTGTGCTGGAATGCGTACTCTACACTGTATAATATGTTGTGTATTATACAACTGTATGTCACCTGGACACCGGCCTTGTGTTGAATCTCCGATTACACCTTATGACCCATGCTGTGGCCGCAGCGTCCTCTCGCTCTCATCACAGCCCCAGCTTGCTTCTGGCACACACTGAAATTTCTTTAGGTGAAGGAAGAAACCCACGGGTTTCATGTCAGAGTCCTACTAAAACAGAAGAAAGAGCAGATGCCCTGGGAAGTGATAATTAGTGTGTAGGAAGGACCCAATTGTGAGAACTGGTGTGCCCCATCCTTGAGATTGCGCTCAGTGGAGATGAGGTCAGCCGAGGTGTCTTTTGGTAGAGATATGCTTTCTCTCTCCATCCTTCAGTAGTGATTATAATACCATGTGGTCCACTTAGCACTTACGATTATATAATATGTTTTCATTGAAGAGTTCTTGAGAAAATAAAGGTACCGTGTTTCCTCCCTATGCAAAAATCCACAAGCTGTTCTAGCAGGCAAGCTGATCTACTGAGAAAGGTCAGGAATTATTAGACTAAATTATGAGCTGAACTTAATTTGGGAACAAAGGATCCATTGTGCATAACTCCCCATGATAGCCAAGAGGATGTCATCGCTTTTCTGACAACCACTTTCTCCCTAGCACATTCTAAAATAAGCAGAGTCCTCAGTGCAAAGGTACAGCGAGCACGCAGGAAGCATTGACAGGCTTCCTTTTCTCTCCCTATTCTGTAGGCGCTTTAGTGCAGAGTTTGCCCAGAGACGCCAGGGTATGAGCTTTCTGAATTTGTAGACTGGTGCACTCTTTCATTTCTGTTTTAGCTCTTTGCTGGCATGCTGGGGGAGCATGGTTTGTGCCACCAGGAATGTCTGTCCACTTGGAAAATGCTTGTGCATGAATGAGGTGGTTGCTAATGCTTCTCTAAACTGTACTAAGTTTCTTACTTGGCTTTGTTTGCTGCTTCCAAGGGGATCAAGGTAACCCTTTCTCTTTGTGTCTCCCCAGAACAGGGACTGATGTATTTGGAACATCCGAAGGAGGGGAGGGACACCTCCTGTCGGATGTATTTGGAACATGCAGTAAAAGCTAGGACAAATGTCCCTCCATCCACCCCCAGTTCTTAGACTTAGAGGCTGATTGAAGTGAACCCAATGCCACCAGTGGTGGTCTACTCATACAGAAATCCATTAGCACTTCCTCCTTATAAAAGTTCTTAGTTGAATTTGGAGGTCCTGGCCCCC
Organism: Dolichotis patagonum; assembly: GCA_004027295.1. Taxonomy (NCBI): domain Eukaryota; kingdom Metazoa; phylum Chordata; class Mammalia; order Rodentia; family Caviidae; genus Dolichotis; species Dolichotis patagonum. Next base: position 72,263 of record PVJX010003230.1, on the reverse strand, counting down.
AAAACTGAAAAGAGACAAGCAACCTTAAGTGTGGTGGTAGCAGCAGAATGCTTCCCAACGCATAGGGCCAGTTCCAAAGCCTGGCTTGTAAGTCACACCACATCCCAATCTGTGACCACCTAATTCTGACCAATACTGTCATATCACTATCTGCAAAATGGCCAGCAGTTCAGGGAGTGTGGCCTCTTGGTTCCATGCATAGGGCTCCTCTTTAGTTATAAAGCAAGCCCCCCCCAGGTAAGAAGTTCCCCCATCCAAGATACTGCTAGGTGGGGAGGGGAGGGCCACCTCCTGTCGGAGCCTGCCATCCCCAGCACCTCAGAGGAAGGAGGGCGGGACAGAGCAGCCTCAGGTCGAGGGCCCCTGGGGTGGTGGGCCTGGTCCTGGTCTCTCTCGGCCACCAGGCACACAGCCAGCATCCTCTTGTTCAGTGCTGCATTTCTTTGGCTCTCTCTGTTCCAGACCACCTGTTAGCCGTGCAGCTCCTCAGCCCGAGAAACTCCAGAAGAACAACATCATCAAAAAAAAGAAACTGGTTGAGGTAAGGAGATTAAACTGCTGCAGCTGTAAACCGATATTGATGTTCTAAAGCTGCCTGGTGGACATCTCCATCTGACTGTCCCATAGATACCATTGTGCACTCAAATGACTCTGTTGGCTCCCTTTTGCTACCTCTCCCTTCTGTGAGGCATTGTGCCCCCCATCCGTGGACCCAGAATAATCCACTGAGTGCCAGTCCTTCTCCCTGATGCCCTATAATCAGGCCTGTCAACACTAACTCTATATGGCTTCCTACTACTCAGGCCCTCGGCAGCCCTTTCACGGACAAGAAGGAAGAGATAGGGGAAAGAGCACTCACTCGCTGTCTCTGCTGACACATAAGCCCTTTCCAGGTCACTTGACACACTGCCCATGGAGTCTTTTGTATAAGCCTCTCACATGCGAGGTGGGTGGTATTATTATTCCTATTGGCAAAGGAGAATGCGGTGGCACAGGAACCTGGGAAGGCCTTGGACTCAGTCTTTGAGATGTGAAGATCAGCTCTAGTAAACCTGTTTACATCGAGAGACCAGCCAACCCACAGTTCATTCTTTAAAATATAAATCTTTCTTATTTAATGCCAGCTTTAAGAGCCAGGAGATTCCCACTTTGCCAATGGTATTCAAGTTCCTGGTTTCAGAACCTTACCCAGGGCCACTTTCTCAGCTCATTGGCTGTGATTCTCCACTGCAGATCTCAAACCCCAGACTCACCACTTAATGTTCTCTGACTCTAACTTAGACTGCCAAGCCCCTGTGTTTTGCTTCCTTCTGCTTAGAGGGCCCCTTTCTCTGCTCCCCACACCCAAGCCCCCCTCTAGTGTCTTCTCTGTGTGGTCTTTCCTGATGTCCCTCATCCTAACCCCAACCCCACTTCCCGGCCCTCGTAACGTACTCTGGTGCCTGCCTTCTCTCGAATTTATCTTCCCTTCTGGGGGCTGGGGATTTAGCTCAGTGGCATAGCCCCAGCCTGGCAAAAGTGAGGTCCTGAGTTTGAGTCTCAGTACTCTCCCCCACCAAAAAAGTTCCCTTCTAGACCGTAAACTCAGTAATACCAGAAAAACTGTTTTCAGAGGTTTTATTTTTTTTAATTGCAAAGGGGACATTTTTTAGATTTACCAGGGAACACCACACCAATAAGGAAACACAGCTAAGCTTCAGGAAAGACAGAGTCCAGAAGCTCAGCCCTCAAAAGCCAAGGCCGCACTTCTCTCCTGCCAGCAGAAACTTCTGTGTGTCTAACGCATTCTTCTTCCTGAAGACCTCCTGAACCTCTGTGCCTGCACATGGCTGACAGTAGATGCCTCTCAGAACCTCAGTGAATTAAGCAGGCTAGGGGCAGAGTCACATATTAAACGCAGTTTCTGGGAAGCACCTTAAGGAGAGTTTGCGGTGTGGGTGGAGACTCAGTGAACTGAAAGGAGGAAGACTTTGCAGACAAGAGATATTTTGTGTTTATTTTGGTTTTTTGGCCATGCTCAGGATTAAACTCTGGGCCTTCACACTAGGTTGCATTCCCAACATTAAAAAATGGTTTTTTTGAGACAATCTTGATAAATTGCTAAGTTGCCCAGGCTGGGCTTGAATTTGTGATCCCCCTGCCTCAGTCTCTCAGATTACTGGAATTATAGGCAGGTGCCAGCTGAGAGATATTTTTAAAAAGCAGAATCATAAAGATATGAAATCTTATGAAATGTGGACAAAGTAGGTGAGTCAGCTTGCCCAAGGCGTGAGAGCAGATGTGGGAAGGGGCTCCCCTCACAGACTGACGAGTTGGACTTTATCCCAGAGTGGGGAAAGGCAGGGAATGATTTCGAGTAGAGGTGTCATGGTATTTTAAGAGAATTAATCTGATGTTTGCAATTGGCAAGCTTTGAAGGGAGTAAAGGCCAGAATTAAGGTAAATAGAGAGGGGGGACCCACATCCTAATGACCTTATGTCCCACCAACAAGCATGGAAGAGTCCCCCAGTACATGTGTGATGAACAGAATTAAGAACTGATCTGAATCAGCTGCTGCTCTGTCATAGAGGACAGGATAGGAAGAAGAGAAAGACTAAACCCAGAATAGTACCTAAGTTGCTGGGAGGAAAATGCAAATGTGCAGAAACTTTGTAGGACAAGTAGCAGCCAACAGAACGAGCATGGTATCTGCCCAGTATTCTGCTCTGCCAGTCTCTGCCTCATTGATGGGAATTAATCAAAGCAACTGTCTGAGCTGCCATTCAGGTCACCTCAAGTGTGCCTGCCAACGCACAGGCATGAAACCTCTGAATAACCTTTATAGGACTTCAAAGCTGTAGAGCTTGGCTCACGTAAAGGAACGAGGAAGTAGATTTGGCTCAAAAGTCCCTATACTTCTGTGTGATAACCTGCTACCCCTAACATTTCAGGGAACTGAAAAAAGAGCTGTGTTATATCCTCAGTGAGTCAACAAGCAAAACTTGTCAGTGAGTGGTCATCTCCCCGGCCATAGCCTTTCCTGGCCACTGTGGCTGTTTGTGTAGTGTGGGTTTGTCGTTCTGCTGTTATTTCCCCTGAGGGAGGCTTTACTCTGTGTGTGTGTGTGAGCATAGGAGCTGGCTCTGGACCACGTGTTTGGCTACAGAGGATTCGACTGCCGCAACAACCTGCATTACCTTAATGACGGTGCCGACATCATCTTCCACACGGCAGCGGCTGGCGTTGTTCAGAACCTTACCACAGGTAGCTAGCAGGGAGGGCTGCCTCCTGAGCACCCCTATGTCTTCCACCCTTTATTTATTTATTTATTTGGTATGTTTATTTATTCTTTTTAATTTTAAAGAGAATAGAGCAAAACAGAACAAAGCAGATCAGAACAAAACAATACAATCAACACAGGATTTCAAAACAAGACAACAGGAAATCAACAGTGGCTACCGTAATGTTTCATTTTCTTCAAAATAGTTGTCCATATCTTTACACACAATGAATTCAAACAAGACAAAAATAAAACCGATCAAAATAAAAGAGTGAAAGCATCACAGGCCTTCAAAACCAGACAGTAGGAAAATCAACAATGTTTACTATAATGTCTTCTATTCTCTTCAAAACAGCTGCCTATACCTTCACACATATTGAAGTTAAACAATACAAAACAGACTAAAACCAATCAAAACAAGGAATAAAAGCATTACTGAACTTTACGACAAGATCATAGGAAATCAGCAATGGCTACCATGATGTCTGGTTTTGTTTGTCTCTTTTGTGTCTTGTTTTTCTCGTAATTTGTTTTGCTTTGGTTTTGTTTTTCTCTCTAATACAGAAAGGATAGATGCACGTGCATAGGCTTATCCATGCCTAGAACTTCTCCTAAAGAGTTTACAAGAATTGATTTTATTACATGTGATGGTATGCACAGCTGCTTTGAAGAAAAAGAGACATTATGTTTTCCTGCTCTTTAGATGCTCCAGAGCTTAACTGTCCCTTCACTTTAGAGCCCGTTCCTCTCACTTCCAGCTGGTATTGTTTAGTCCTGGAAATGGGCACAGTCAGCTTCAGGAGTCAAAGCTCTCTTCCTTTCTGGCCTGAGCCCATCCTGACTTTGGTTAGGCCCAAGAGGAGAGGTGTCCGTGTTCAGATCAGATCCTCCAGCATTGAGAACGAACTATGGGAAGAAAACTTCTCAGAGACCAAAACCAAGAGCAAAGTGGAGGGCAAAATTTCTCATTAGTTTATAACAGTGACTACATTTTTAGCAGCTCAGACCTTTCAAGTTTTGTTTGTTTTTACTCTTGAGTCATAAGAATGATAATAAACAATACACAGAAATACCCCCAAAGTGTCCTTTAACACCGTAATAGCTCCAGTTAAAAAATAGTTAAAAAGAAATATTTCAAACAAAAAGAAACATCCAAAAGTTAACAGACATCTATATTTTTACTGCCAGATTTAAGTATGATAACATTTTGTCTTACTGATTTGTATCTCAAAATCTTTTTTAAATTTTTATATTCATTTTCAGTTCTGTGCAGTTGTCATGCATAGATTTAGACTGGAACATCATTAGGTATATATTGACTTGTGCGTCTTCTGAGAAAGAAGGCTTTGAAATGTTCAATGCATTTCTCAGTTTTCTAGCTACATAGTATAGTAGTAGCAATGTGCTATTTCCTTGCATATTAGCACCATCATTCACCTCTCTGTTCTTGGCATTTGAGTAAGCTTATCGTGGTCACTTTGGAAATCAACAAACTCATTTGCTACAATTAGATTATAAAATATATCTTATCCTTTTCCATTTTGCTTGGCATATGTCGAGTTAGAGTTTAGAGAATGAAGCCATGACCTGTACCATGCAGGTACCCAAGTGGATAGTTACGTGGTGAGTAAAAGTGATTAAAAAGAATTCCTGAGGTATTTTTCTCTCTACAGTGTATTAGTCACTCTCCTATCACTGGCACAAAGTACCCAACACCTGAAACTTGAGAAAGGATCTATTTTAGTTCACAGCTTCAGTGGGTTCAGCCCATGGTTGACAGGCTCCAAGGCAAAAACAGCATGGTGGAAAGGCCTAGTGTAGGAATACTTCTTACATCATGGTGATCAGAAAGTGGGAGAAGAAGAAGAGAGGTGAGCAGCAGCAAAAACAGCAGCAACTAGGGACAAGAAAATACCTTTCCCGGTCAGAGCCTCCAGTGATGGACCCTTTCTGACCAGGCCTCACCTCCTAACTGCACATGAAGCTATGAACTCATCAGTAAAATTAATCCACTGATGAGTATGGGACCCCTATGATCCAATAACCTTCCAAAATCCTTATCTCTGAATGTAAGACTCTTGGAGGACAGTTTATATCTAACCCATAACACACAGACTTCCCTTTATGATAAGTAAGTAGCGCCGTTTTCTCAGTAGAATGTTACTTCCAGAACCCACCTGCTGCCCTGAGCAGAAGTAGACACTGAGAAGTCATCAGTCCTGTACACTGGGGAGAAGGAAACCTTGAACTTCATCATTTTGGACTCTGGAAACTTTTGTATTTGTATTCTTCTCTGGACCCATGTATGGTGGTGAGAAAGACTGGGGTGGAGTTTGAGTGTATTTGGTGACAGACAATAGTTCTCCCGGACCTGTTAGAGAATATGTGAATTTAACAAAGGAAAGAGCTCTCCAGTCTCCCCAGTGTGGATTCTGAAAGTGAGACTCTGCAAGCGTTAAGCTATCACTTTTGTAAGGGATCTCTGCAGAGTCCACAGCAGCTTTGGGGGTAGTCTCTGCCGTTCACTTTCCTGTGATCTCTCTCCTAGGCAGCCAGAGCTTCTACCTGGAGCACACGGATGACATCCTTTGCCTCACAGTGAACCAGCACCCCAAATACAGAAACGTGGTGGCCACCAGCCAGATAGGTGGGGGACTTGCAGCCGCTGAGCAGGGCTAATGACACTCGCAGCTGTGGGAGAGGGTGGTTGCTGACCGTCATCTTGTCTTATTGTTACTGATTTTTTGAGCTTTAAAGGAATCTGTGGTGTAAATTGACACATCTAATAACTGGTGATTCTGAGAACCATGAAGGCAGAGCAGAACCTGATAGCTCAAAAATGGGTGGTCTATATCCCTATGGAATTGTGAGGATAATTTTTCAGACCCCACAGAGGCCCGAGGCTGGTCATAGTGTGTGTCTGGCTGTTCTATAAGAAACTGCTAGTGACAAATGTGAGCTGATTCACATTTGTGAAAAGTTTGTTTGTTTGTTTGTTTTGTTTTTACTTTGTCATTTCAAGGGTAGTTTTTACAAAAGTATCTTCCTGCTTGTTCTCATTGAACCCATGTCCATTTTTTAATTTAATTTGAACTTTCTGATGCTGGTGTTGAGTGCGTATCTACTAGAAATGTGACTTATTTTAGCTATTGTTTTCCCTTGACGCTTCCTCATTGCCATTGCCCACCAATGCAGGTGATATCACGGAAACCCCAGGTACGGCTGTTCCATCTGTGAGTAGTTTAAATCTGCACAGCAAAATCATGTCACTGTGTTGTGTTTGCTGATTGTATCTGACTGAATTGCAGATACAAACCACTGACCTCACCAGTTTGCTCTGTGTAAAATCCTCCATAAGTGTGTGTGTGTGTGTGTGTGTGAGTATGTTGGATATAAATGTTCACAGGGCTCTGCCTTCAACAAACTTGCCTTCAATACAAATTTCCCGTTGTTCTTCTCGGATTGGTGCAGACTATAAGTCTCTTACGCCCAGTAACTGTCATGCCCCAAAAAGTTGTCAAAGGAAGACTTTAACATAGACCCAGGCATTGCACCGTGCCACTGTTCACTGTCAAACCTTTCCACCCCTAGGAGCGACACCTTCGATCCACATATGGGACGCCATGACCAAACACACCCTCTCCATGCTGCGGAGCTTTCACTCCAAAGGGGTGAACTACATTAACTTCAGTGCCACCGGAAAACTCCTGGTGGCCGTGGGCGTGGACCCTGAGCACACCGTCACTGTCTGGCGATGGCAGGAAGGTAAACCATGCTGGGCTTTTCTGTTTCCTCCAGGGGGCCTGCTGGTGGCATGGGTTAGGCTGGAAGCCAGACCTGCCTCCCTCCAAAGCCTCCCGTGACGAGGAGCGGCTTCCTAGATCTGCTGCAGAATGCCCACTATCCCTCGGTTGCAGCTGGCCAGGGAGCCCTGCGCTGCTTAGCCGAAGTCTCAGAGCGTGTTGGGGAAGTGTTGACATCGGCAGCTTTCTTCCTCCTGCCCGCTTCTGTCTTCACTACTTTCCTAGCCAAAGCGTTCTTTGTGTTGGTCCCCAGGGGTTGCTACAGCCTTCTCACCTTGGTTGCTACATTACAGGACTTGGGATGACTATCACTATGTTCTCAGAAGTGAATTTTAATTTATAAAATATTTGTATATTTTTACTTTTTGAAATGGTGATTCATCTTATAATTAAAGTATATATAAATGGATTTCTGTCGTATCCTCCTCCAACACTCACCCACCCACCTACACATAACACTAGCTGCTACTAAATTTGTGGTAGTCTTACAATTAAAGGTGTGCAACTTTCTGAGTGTATCCTTAGGTCGGTACTGCTTTGGCAAAAGCAGATCCAATTAATGAAGCTGTTAATGAGGTCTGTCTGCAGTAGTATCTGGGACACACTGAGAGGCACATGGAGAGGTGGCATTATCCAGTGCAAGGCACTGAAGTCCCCGTTATTATCTCATCTTCCCAGGGAGGGGTTGCAGAGGACTACAAGGAAAGGGACATTAGGAAAAAAATGCCAAACCTTCCTGAGCCCCCATTAGAGAAAGAGGTAGATGGTTTATTGCTGTTATGGGTGAGACTTATATTCCGTCTGGAGGGAGTGAGGTCCATAGTATTTCTAGAGAACTGCACTTTCTTATTTTTTTTATTAGTCTGTTTTCCCAAGTAGCCCCATAATCTAGCTCTCTGAAACAATGGTTCTGTTCCTTGTACTGTTATGTGACATACTGATCTGCTAGACTCAGCTCAGATCAAACATCTAACATGTGAATTATAGACTATTACGTCCTACAGTTGGAAAGACTAGAGATACCTTGACGCCAGTCAGGACTGATCCAATGGAGAAATGCTTCACCATGGGCTTTGTTCTTTCCTCTGCCTAGATACTTCCAGTGATGTGACCCTTGTCCCTTCACAAGGAGCCCACTCACTGTTGGGAAACATCATTACAAAGCCCTTCCTTAGTAGGGTTGCAGCTGGCTTTGCGGTGCTTTTCCTCTACAGCGCTGACTCTAGTCCCGATCCTGGAATGAAAGTTGAACACAGCCCCGCACACAGCCTCGTCTTCAGTTCAGGTTTCTACTCCTCGCTGCCTCCACGTGGCCCCTGCTCTGGCCTTGCTGAGCCTTGCCACAGACCCTTGCTCACCCAGGCCTCTTCCAGTCTTGCAGGCTAGGATGGGAGGAGGAGCCAGGTCTTTAAACAGGCTCCCAGGGGGAAGAGACACCTGCTCTTTGGTAATGTTCTCCTGTCACTGTTGGAGCCAGGCTGTACAGAAGGCTTCTGAGCCCTTGGTAATGTTTAACAGCCTGCCTCCAGCTGCCGTTTCCTCCTGTGAACGTGACCTCTCTCCTCCTTTACTTGAAGTCCTGCTAATAGATAACATTTGTTTGGGGAGATTTATATATTTTTTGTTACCTCATAGAGCATGTTAAAACAGTCCTTATTTGTGAAAAGATCACTTTCAGGAGTGTATATGTGTATGTAGGTAATAAAATAGAATTTAAAATGAACTTATTACATAAAATATGTGTTATCCTGTTCTACGTATGTCTATATAATTTTCTGAGCAGACTAGAAGCAAATGCAAAAAGAGAGACAGGTGTCTCCACAATTGGACATATCCATGAGGTTAAAGCACAGAAAAAACAAACAATGGTTTAACAAAAATATGCATCCAATTGTTATTTTACATTTCCCCTGTAATAGTGATTATTGATCATCTTTCTCTTTATTAACCACCTGAATTCCTTCTTTAGTAATTCACCTAAAGTCCTTCTTTGATGGGCCATAGGAGGTTGTTTTGCTTATGATTTGTTCTTTACAAATTATCTGATAAGAGTAGCAAATGCTTTCTCCCAGTCTTGATGACTTTTAACTTTGTTAATGGAATTGCAAACTCCAATTTCCTTGGAGACCATGAGTTTTTTTTTTTTTTTTTTTATCAGTACCAGGGATTGAACTCACGACTGCCTGCTTGCAAGGCAGGCGCTTATGCCGCTGAGCTAAATCCCCAGCCCGAGACCATGAGTTTTAAACCTTGAACTCTACGTCAGTGGTGGTGAACCTGTGACACGTGTGCTGCCATGGGCTTTTCACTGAAAGCTCTGAAAGGTTCACCATCACCACTGTAGGCAGTGAGACATCACTACAGTACATCAAGATTTCAGCTGCAGAGAGAGAAGCACAGTTCAGAGAGCTGACCAAGTAGGACTCCCAGGTTCCCCTGGAAACAGTTCCTTTGGGGATCATCACAGGCTGAACTTTGTTAAAAACTCACCGCTACTGCTCTACTAGGAAGGGCCCATTGTAAAAGTATTTAAAAATGTAAAATGAAAAAGATTTGCATTCGTAATAAAAAGAGAGGAGGCAAGAGAAAGAAATTGGAGCTGAAATATTGAGAATAAGTTAAAAGAAACTTGAAAGAAAAACAAAGTTTAAAATAAAAATTTACAGTCTTAAAAATAATGACAGAAAAAGTGCAGACTAGAGACCAAGTGCTTTAAAGTGCAGACTAGAGACCAAGAGGGGCTGAAGGGACGATGGCGACGGTGACCACCGCCACACAGGACTCCCTGGACAAGCCCTGCACTGAGAGCAGCCCTTGTGTCAAGTCTCTTAACCCTGATAACGCCCTATAAAATAGGAACAATTACCCCAGTATACAGGTGAGGAAACTGAGGCACAGAGACGTGAAATAATTTGTCCAAAGATAATAGACAAGTAAATGATGGAATCAGGATTTAATTAAGACTAAGTGTAAATGAAACTTGGGAGCTAATAAAAAGAACAATGGATCAAGGAGGGGAAAGGTAGATATTTTAAACCTAAAATGAAAAGGGCTGTAGAGAATTTTCTTGTTAAGAAAACAAGCACAGAGAATATTGGAAAGGATAAGAAAATAAAAGGTACCGAAAGGATTAAGTCCCCCGGGACATCCTGGGAGGGAGACGCGGTGCCCTTTGGTCATTCTGCTGTTTTCTCTATGTGAAAGCCCCCTTCTCATGGGCGACCCTTTTGTGCTCTTTTCACAGACAGCTGTGTGGGTGGCTGGGGTTCTTGGGCAGCTTTTGCTGCTCTCCATCTTCCCCAGACACTGTTTCCCCCGTCTTTGGGGACAGCATCCAGAGGAGACAGTGCCGTTAAAGAAGGCACACTGAGCTGTGCCCGAGCCCCCTAGGATGGAGGCCCCGCCCGTCCCAGAACCCTGGCCCGGCCCGTGCAACAAGGGAGGCCTAGCCTCACTGGACTGTGTCCCCACACAGGTGCCAAGGTTGCCAGTCGAGGGGGTCATCTGGAGCGCATATTTGTGGTAGAATTTCGCCCTGACTCTGACACACAGTTTGTATCCGTTGGGGTCAAACACATGAAGTTCTGGACTCTGGCAGGCAGTGCACTGCTTTACAAGAAAGGGGTCATCGGCTCCATGGAGGCTGCCAAGATGCAGACAATGCTGTCCGTGGCCTTCGGTGCTGTGAGTTCCAGCAGATGCTTCTCCTCAGAGTACCCTGAACCCTGGGCATGGGGTGGGAGTTTGACCAAACAGCTGAAAAGAAAAATATTTCTGCATTACCTCTTTTATTGGCTTTTTAGCAACCAATCGTTCCTTAGCCGAGATGCATGAGTTGAGTGTTTTCCCCAGTTTTTCCCTGTCAAAATGGTAATAAGAAAGAACTGTGCCCTGCCCCCACCAGTGCAAGTGATTCCTGAGCAGACCCTGATGTGCAAGCCCAGCAGACCTGGGGTTAGGTAACCAGCAACCTGATTGGGCAGTGCCAAATATACTGGGAACAATTTCTTCCCAGCCTTCCTGCTCCACAAATCACCCAGTTACCACCCAGTGGTCCCTCAGCCAGTGCAGCTCCCTTGAATGCACTTTGGAGCACATTCTGCTCTTGATCCTCTAGTGTGGCTTCCTCTACCTTATAGATGAGCCACAGGAAGTCTCCTTTCACACTGGATCACTCCCCTGATGTCGCCAGGGCGTGCTTCTATTTGTGCTATACTCTGCAAGGGAGTAGAGTGCCCAAACTCACTAAAGAGAGTACAGTTCAAGGCTGGGTGATAGTCTCATGATTTCTGTGGCTTTTCTGCAAATTTTACTGCTTTAATGCAGAAGATCAAATTGACTATCTACATCTTATCCTCTTAATAAAGGAGGGGTAGCTGGGAAGGGACCCTCTTGAGTGAGTTCCTCATGTGGAAGATGTCTCTTTGCAGAATAATCTCACTTTCACGGGTGCCATCAATGGAGATGTCTATGTCTGGAAGGACCACTTTCTCATCCGGTTGGTGGCCAAGGCTCACACAGGCCCCGTATTTACGATGTATACCACGCTTCGGGATGGTCTCATCGTGACTGGAGGCAAAGAGCGGCCGTAAGTTGAAGCACCTTGAAGATAACTTGTTCTTCACTATTGTCTTGGGAGAAACTGACAAAAACATCTGTAAAGTGGAGGAAATGCAGATTGTCATTTTTCCTACCTTTTCTACTTTAGGGAGACGACTCTGTCATGTCTGCAAAAGGGCCATAGGTCCAAAGCTTTAAAAGAGAGAAGTAGAAAAGTGGTTGCTGGTAGTCTTAAAAACCTGAGAGGTATCTGAGTACACTGACACATGAATATCATCCCAGCTACTCAAGAGGCTGAGGCAAAAGAATTGCAAATTCAATTCTTTTTACCAGCCAAGGTAACCTAGCAAGATCATGTCGCAACAAATAAAAAGGGATGGATGTGGCTCAGTGGGACAGCACTTGTCTAGCGTTTGCAAGGCCTTGGGTTGAACCTTACTCTGCGTGGGGACCCTGGGTGTTGGAAGACGTACGGTTCCAGTGGGACGCAGGAAAGATAGCAATGAAGACAGGAGAATTATTCTCAGAGGTCTAACAAAAAATACAGTCTGACTTTCCAGATTACATTTTTTTTCCTCCAAAATAGTAGCATTTGAAGGCATTTGAGGAAATCTGAATCGTCAAGGGGTTGTAATTGCTCATCGGGAGGGTCTTAGAAGAGGTCGTACTGAAAAGTCCATCTTGCTGGGCCTGAGTGGCGTAACCTTCGTGATAGGGAACGGGGAACCGTGAGGAAGTCTTAGGACAAGAATATTAATTGCATGACTTATCTTTTTTTAGGACCAAAGAAGGAGGTGCTGTGAAACTGTGGGACCAGGAGATGAAGCGCTGCCGGGCCTTTCAGCTGGAGACGGGGCAGCCGGTGGAGTGTGTGCGCTCCGTGTGCCGAGGCAAAGTGAGGACGGCCAGCTCCCCGAGTGCCCAGACCCGGGGTGGGCGTCCCAGGGAGCCTTTGCAGACAGCCACTTCCCCTGTGCTGGTTGTGCGAGCCTTAAAACAAGTCTCCGAAGTATGAATTGTGGAGGTGGGTTAGCGGAGTCAGACAGACTCGGGCGAGCTGGGACTCCCCAGGGAAGGTGGCCACGTGCCCCCGAGGGTGTTTCTTCACCTCTCTGAGTCTAGCAGCTGGAGCTGTTGGACGGTTGCTGTGAGGACCTGTGTACATCGTACATGGCAGTGCCCTTCGTTACACCTGACACTGTGTAATCATTCAGGAGATGTCAGCGATCATTATAGATAATATTCTTATACGCCAAGAAATTATTAAATAATCAGTCAGAAAAGAGCAAGGGCCAACAAACTGACTCAAGGTCGTTGGTTTTCTACTCTTGACTTTGGCTGAGTGCCAAAAACAACTGAGCTCTGAGATCAGAAACTCTGGGATGTGGCCTTAACCTGTGTAATTTTTTTTCTCTTCTCCTTTTTAAATTACCCCCAGGAGATTCAGTGCACTTGAAAACAAATCTCCTAATCGCTATTTAATATCATGTTTTTATTTTTGAATTGGTATCAACTAAGAATTTGCTCTCTAGATGTTCTCATAAAGGCAAACTTGCCTTTGGAGGCCATGTATATTGAAATTAGGAATATTACTTTCAAATACTAATTAAAGTGGACAGAGTTGCAGTAGAGATTATTTTCAAATAATAAGTTGAATGACAATCATCTGAAAGGGTAATTATGGGAGATGGAAACAGAGGTAGGCCAGAACCTGGAAGTTTTCAGAAAATAGATCTGTGTTTAGTGGGAAGAAGAATCTAATGCTTATGCTGTCCAAGAGCAGAACTTGACTGCTCCTCTGTTGTGAGCTTGCAGTCCCTGGACCCTTCTAGCAGAGGCTGGATGGTGGGGCTCTGTTCTAGTTCCCACCCACAGTACTTAATGGCAAAAAGGCTGAGCACGAAGGTGGAGATCACATAGAGATGAATGGTCTGGTTAACAATCACCTCTCAGCTCTTCCTATTCTAACACCAAAGCCACTTTCCCCAGTTTCTCTAGTGGTGGTTTTTATGTTTTTTAAACTGTGGCAAAATACACATAATATGAAACTTACATGTTAACAATTCGGTGACATTCAGTATATTCACGCTGTTGTACAGTTCACACACAGAACTTTCTTTTGTCTACTGAAACCCTTTCCCCTTTAAACACTAATCCCTCTTCTCTTCCCTCAGCCCTTGGTAGCCATCATCCTACTTTCTGTCTCCATGAATGTGACAACTATAAGTACCTCATGTGAATAAAATCAGACAGTTGTCCTTTTTCTAATAGTATTTTGGTTACAACAGGGGAAAATTTTAGTAGGAACCAAAGATGGAGAAATAATTGAAGTTGGTGAAAAAAATGCTGCTTCCAACATCCTGATTGATGGACACATGGAGGGGGAGATTTGGGGCCTTGCTACACACCCCTCCAAGGACATCTTCATCTCTGCCAGCAACGATGGCACAGCCCGAATCTGGGACCTGGCTGACAAGGTGAGGGGCCACTGCCCACCTCAGAGCCCACAAGTGGCCTCGCAGCTGCAGGAGCAAGTTAGAGATACGGCCAGGAAAAGCCCAGCCACAGGTCAACAATCGAGTTAGAGAGCCTAGTAATAAAGGAAGTCCCCGGCGTCCAGTCTGCCTTTACTCATCTGTGTACTCACCTATGAACTTTTGTAGTACAGAAATAATCTCATTGAACCCATCAAGCCTGAACAGTTAATTATGAAGTGTCAGGTGTTTCCACACAGGTTAATGTGTTTCCATCAAGGTTTCCCTTAGAGCACAGTAAAAGTTTTGAAGTTCACTTGAGATAAAAATGTAAAATAGCAGGGCCGAGGATTTAGCCTTGCAAGCACGCAATTGTGAGTTCAATGCCTGGTACAAAAAAAAAAAAAGTAAAATAACAAGGTAGTCTAGGGGGAAAAAATCTTTCCAAGCCTAAAGCTTCATCTACTCTAAAACAAAAAAGTTTTAATAATTAAAATACTCAATTTTATTTCAAAGGGGGTAGTAAATGTTTTAGTCATATTTTTAGTATAAGGGTCAAAGAATAGACATGCAAAAACCTCAACATAGTTGCCATGCTCCTAAATTAGCTAAATATTTTATCAACAGCTATCATGTATCCAGACACCTACTACTACTTCGGTATGTTCCACATAATTCATGACACTGTTGTTAATGTTACAGATGAGAAAACTGGAAAGTAACTGATCTGAATACCAGCTAGTCAGTGACAGAGCTAAGATTCAGAATTTGAGCCACTGAACCTTAAATCTTTTTCCATAAGCAAGAGGTTGGCAGTGTATAGCTCAAGGGCCAAACCTGGCTTTAGCCACACTGACTTGTGTGTGCATTGCTTTTGTGCTACAAGAGTTGAGCTGTTATGACAGAATCCATGTGGCCTACCTAACCCAATTTTCATAGTTGTCAAAGCCAGCACTGAAACACGTCCCCAAGCTTCTGTAATCACAAGATTCTGTCCACCTGTACTCTGAGAAGCCTGAGGTGTGCTGGTCTACCACAGCAGCAAGGGTCTTCCCTGGGAGCAGCTGAGGAGACCTAGGCTTAGGTGACTTTCTTTGTGTCAATGCAGAAGCTGCTAAACAAGGTAAACCTGGGCCATGCAGCCAGGTGTGCAGCCTACAGCCCTGACGGGGAGATGATGGCCATTGGCATGAAGAATGGCGAGTTTGTCATCTTGTTGGTGAACAGCTTGAAAATTTGGGGGAAAAAACGAGACCGAAAATCTGCCATCCAAGATATCAGGTTTGTAAGTAGGGAATCCGGGCAGGAAGGAGACAAGTGGGTCTCATTCCAAATAGAGAATAAAGAACTTGGGTCAGTTTCACAAATCAGCTGTGAAAGGATACCCCTCACATGTTCAGCTTTTTGCTAATTTCCCCAACAGTGTAATGAAAGTACCTATAAAATGTCATCTTACACAAGGCTGCACCCAGAGACACTGTTGAATTCATAGAGCGAAGGGAGAAGCTAACTATGTGTGACTCACGAGGGTCTCCCTGTCTTTGGGCCTGCAAAGCCTGTCACAGAGCAGCCTGTGCTGACCAGTCCGACTGCCTCCTCATGGTACCTGCTCTTGGATTGCTTTTTCTAGAATCAGCCCAGACAACCGATTCTTAGCTGTTGGTTCTTCTGAGCACACAGTTGACTTCTATGACCTCACTCAGGGATCAAGTCTGAACCGCATTGGCTATTGCAAAGACATCCCAAGCTTTGTCATTCAGATGGATTTTTCTGCAGATAGTAAATATATTCAGGTATGTGTAGATTTCATTTCTATCGGGCAATCAATAATAATGTCTTGTATTACTTGAGTACTTCTATGGTCTGCCCATTTTGTAAATAGAGAAACAGAGGCTTAGAGAATTTAAGAAAATAGAAGAAATTTTCAAATGTAGTTATTTTTAGGAAATATGTCCTAATCATCTTTAGCCTCCCTTCAAAGCTTCATAATTTCTAGTTTTCTAGGGCTACACTAGGCTATGCCTCTCTCTCTCTCTCTCCTTCCCTTCCTCTCTCTCTTCCTTTCTCTGAAACGGTCCCACTATACTGTTCAGGATGGACTCACTATGTAGCTAACCTCGAGCTTGTGACAATCTTCCTGCCTCTTGAGTGCTGGGATTACAGGCATAAGCCACCATGCCCAGCTGACAATGACTCTCTTACTCATTTTACTTCTGAATTTTGCCAGCAGTATGGCCCCTCCAGACTTGGAACCTGCACACCAGACAGTGGGCTTGGATAGAGTCCATCTTTGGCTCTCAAGGGAGCCAGCCCGTGAGGGGGCATGGAGACCATTCTCAACCATGGGCCTGACAGCCAAAAATAAAAGAGACTTCTCCAGCTCTCAACAAAAATTGTTCATCTGTGAGCTTAGAGCTGGATATTCACTGTGAGGGGAGAAAGGATGCATTCCTTCATTGGTGAAATAATTACGGAACTAGTACTATGCTAAGCTTTCAGATGAACAACACAGGCTTGGTTCCTCCTGCAGCTTGCTCTATTATGGAGAAGGCAAGCATTAAACCATCACAAAATATACATGTGATTACAAATTGTGATTGCATGGAGAAGGCAAAATACAGGGTGCTGGGGAGTATTTAACAAGGCGCTGAATATAGATGTTTCCTCTATGAGCAACTGGTATTTAAGCTGAGGACTGTGGGATGTGTAGGAGTTAGCTAACAAAGAGGGGCAGGAAGAACACTGTTTCTTCCATCTGCATGAAAGGCCTGAGAGGGAAGAGACCTCGACCTACTCCAAGAACAGGACAGCCAGGGCGGCTTGGGAGCAGAGGCACCACGGGGCGAGGGAGCTCAAGATGTGGGCAGTTGCCATTTGCTAGCAAATATTCCTGACCAGAAAGTCATAGTTGCTTTACAAGACTTTCAGAAAAATGAGTCACTAGACACTTCTGAAATCATCTTCCTCGACTTCTATCCATGAGAAAACTTGGCTAACCGTCTACCCTGGGTTCTTAGTTCTCCAGTGTATCTGAATCCCCTGGAGGCTTTATTAAAACAGGTTTTTAAGTCCCACTCTCAAAGCATCTGATGTGACATTGGGCCAAGAATTTGCATTCCTAATAAGTTTCCAGATGATGGTCAGGAAACACACTTAGAGATCCACTGCCTTAGGATTTTGGAAAACAGTGAGGAAATGAATGGAAAACACCCTGCCCTGTGAATTTTGCTGCAGGCTGGTCCTAGACTCTGCAGCTCAGAGTTGAGCTTAAGTTTGGAGAAAAATCATAGGGATAGAGGCAAGGACTAGGGTCTGGCAAACAGCACACCAAAAGGGGAGTCTTTTGGACTAAGAAATAAAGTTGATACATGGGCTCCCTTCTACTTGCAGGTGTCAACAGGAACCTACAAACGCCAGGTACATGAGGTGCCCCTAGGGAAGCAGGTAACCGAAGCCATGGTCATTGAGAAGATCACCTGGGCTTCCTGGACAAGGTGACTGAAGAACAGGGAGTCTACTGTCCCAGGCTCTGTGATGGCCAGGGTCTGAAGAAGCACAGAAATTGTTGTTGTTTCCCTATGGGAGGGAGGGTGGGAAGCTATTGGCAAAGGTTTAGCCCAATGGCTTAATCTCATCTGGGCTTCTGAAATGTAAAGTCCCCTCTTTTAATATAATCACTTATACAAGTCCCTAACCCCATCTATCAAGTTCAGAGGAAACCATCCCTGAGCTTTTGACCATGCTAAGTATACAATGAAGCCCCCAGGCACCAGGGAAAGGGAGTGGGAAGGCCAGGACTGCTGGTCATTGGAATAAATGATGCCTGGCCAGATCAGCAGATGAGACTAACCCAGCCTTACGTCTGAAGAAGCCCTTTTCCTTCTTCCCATACATGTGTCCAAGAGGACTACGAGGAAGAAGGAATCAAAGACAGGGTAACCTTTCTTTCTGGAGAATTAGAGGACTGAGGCAAGAGGTCAGTATGAGTTGGTACAAATGTATGGAGGAGGAAGGGACGGACACGTCCATGACCAAATGATCACATGACCACACTGAATTAGCAAAAATCCCTGTCTCCCATTTATCCATGGAAGGAGATGACTGACCATAGGAAACTTCCTTGCATCTTCCTAACATTTCTTCCTTTGGAACAGCATCCTTGGAGACGAAGTCATTGGAATTTGGCCACGAAATGCAGACAAGGCCGATGTCAACTGCGCATGTGTGACCCATGCTGGGCTGAACATTGTCACAGGAGATGATTTTGGGCTAGTGAAGCTCTTTGATTTTCCATGCACAGAAAAATTTGTAAGTTTAGCCCTGTGGAGATTTGGCAATAACTAAACTTTCATCTCCCTCTGGAAGGTCAGACAAGGGAGGATAGAGAGTAAACAAAATAGCCACGAGCTGGGCAAGAATGGGAGGGTGGAACGCTAGGTCACTGATGTTACCAAACGAAGAGTCCTTCTGGAGGGGATCTGAGTCCTGAAAGTACTGGAGTCCTGGGTGAAGCAGTCTCTTAGCTATCTCCGTTTGCTTCTACTTACAGGCCAAACATAAGCGTTACTTTGGTCACTCCGCTCATGTGACGAATATTCGTTTCTCTTATGATGACAAGTATGTGGTTAGCACTGGAGGAGACGACTGCAGGTAGTAACCTGATTATTCTGACTTCTCAGGCCTGGCCTGCTCTCCTTCCCCACTTCAGGCGCCTCCGGGTCAGGCTGTGCCAGGGACGGGTAGGGCTGTTGTGGAAGTCAAGGGGAAATCTCGGGAGTCTTCATGCATGCAGGGACTTTCCAAGTATAAGGTATTAAGTTTCTGGTGATTCTCAACCTACATTTTGGCATGTTCCCAGTAGAGCTGTCCCGAGATTGGTGAGAAATTAGTAGCAGCTATTCTAAGCATTGTTGGGGGAAGGCAAAGAGGTAAGAGACTCAAGATGGTTGGTTTTAGGTGCTCTTGACAACCACGAGCATCATTAATAATGGAGTTAGAATGGAAATTTGTTCATGTCTTCTTAAGAACTCCTAGGTGATTTCTAGCACAATTAATCCTACAACTAAGAAAGATTTTTAAATACTACTAGTACTGAGCCTTAGGTTACCCTAAAATAAATAAATAAATAAATAAAAACAACAAGCAGGGCAAGTGCTAGCCCAGTTTGACATAAGATCAGGTAAGAAACAATACAATGAGTTCCAGCACTAGTTGGTATGATACCCTCAACCAGCTATGTCATAGATCACAAACGGCAGCTTTTGACCTTAATGTGAAATCAGCACATTACTCTGCATAAAGCATGACCAAGCAGCCACTGTTAGAACTTTCAACCAAGGGCATATCTGAGTGTGGAGAAATAGTTCTAGGTCATTCTAAGTCAGTTTCTCTACATTTGATGTCATTGCAATGCTTTATTGCAGCGTAAATATTGGTTTCTGTTCAGCCCAAGATGAGGAATATAGAAGTAGGTGCATTCTGATATTTTTGGTGGTTTGTTAGGCTGTGGGAAAGGCACCTACATAAAATTTTAGCTAAAAGCATGGTGGAGAACTCGGTACTAAGGATGCTTCCTGATGGCCTGCTGGGAGTGCCTTTGTCAGCCTGCCATGCCAACTGTTACTGGCACTTAAAACCCTTGAGATAGTACTGACAGCAGTTCATTGTGAAATGTAAACAATTGTTGTAAGTGCTTTGGCCAAATTGTAAAGGCAGAAATAGGAGATCTAAGTGGGATATAGAAGGTGACTGGTTTACTACGTAAGGCTCTAATCTTAAAGATGCAGGGCGCAGAAGCCTTCGGAGACATGGAAGTATTTCCTGATCCCTGGCTAAACACCCGGGCTGTCTGACTCAAGTGGTACTGATAAAACCTCTTTAATAGTAAGAGTGTGAAGTCAAACTGCCAAAAGCCCTCCTGACCATTCAGCACACACACAAGCTCCTGAAAGAGCCAAACTACACAAAAATCAAAGACTTCTAAAAAGAGCAATAGACCTTAAACTGGTGTGGCAAGATCCCTGGTTTACATTTGGAAATAAAAATGTATCACCTGACCTTGATTTACAAGCGCTTACCAAGATTTTTGGCCACTTGTGTATTATACCTTTGTTCTGGTTTTTTGCAAAAATGACTGCTTTGTTGTTTTTTCAGTGTATTTGTGTGGCGATGTCTCTAAGTACCAGGAAGCTCTTATGTTACTGCTGCTGCTATCACCCCAGCAAACACTGAGGCCACCTTGCCCCCAGCTGCTGGGAAGTACCTACCATGCTGCAGGGACGCACATACTCCAAATTCTGGTGACGTTTTTGTGTATGACTGCTCCCGTGATCTGGACTCTTGGAGGAAGGTAAAGTTCTCAAATGTTAAGAATACTTGCCTCTGTTTCTGAGACTAAAAACTATACATGCTGTCTACATTGACAAAGAAATCCCACCTGATGATGTAGCCCACTGACAAAATTTAAAGCCTCAGTTACTCTAACCAGTATGTAGCTTTTAATTTGCATCAAAACTTTTACAAAAGATGTTTTGCTATTGTTTCTATGTATTTCAAGAATGTTCATTTCTACAAATAAGTTGAACAAGACAGCTTAAGTTACATGCACCGGAAGCACGAGAAATAGATAGCTGTTCTTTACATTTAGCTTTCAAAACCAAATGAGCCATGTATAAACAAGTTGAGAAACTTAATTTTTTAATGTTTCATTTGCAGTTTTATATCCATTAAGTGCCTTTCAAAAAGTTTCCAGTTGTGTGGGCTGCTGTTTCACCTCCCACAAATTATCTCCTTTCTACATATGGTGCTAAAACTTCCAAACTGAGGAGGGCTAGAGGACCCTTAGCTAATTCAGTCTGTCACCTGTGTCCTGTGTTTATGTCAAGGCATTCTAAATAAGAGAGATAAGTTATCTGCTTGGGAAACCATGGTTGGAAGGAAAATGAGCAGCAAAGGAACTTAAGTTTGGCAGGGAGTAGAATGGATTTTCATTGTGTTAGTGTCAAACCTGCATAAATCCAAAATAGAATTCAAACAG
This sequence comes from Dolichotis patagonum, assembly GCA_004027295.1. Lineage (NCBI taxonomy): Eukaryota > Metazoa > Chordata > Mammalia > Rodentia > Caviidae > Dolichotis > Dolichotis patagonum. The sequence continues at coordinate 51,130 of PVJX010003230.1, read as the reverse complement.
AAGCAAACCACTACTACAAAATGGAAGAAACTGTCTACTACATCCAAGTAGATGTGCTGATTTGTCTTGTTAAATCTTAAAATGAGGTGACCTGAGGCTATACCTTGATTTACCACGCCCAAAGTAGGGTTGATTTGACTTCTTTAATTTGTATCAGGTCAACTATATAGGTCTAGATTTAAAACAAAAAATCCCCAGTGGAACAAATTCCTAAATACAAGAAATATTTAATAAACCGGAAATATAAAGCTAAATAATTTAGCTTTCAGTACCTGAGTAAAGTTGTGTAATAGATGACGACTTGAGCGATATTACACCACGCCAGCCCCAAAGCCCCTCAAATCATACATGTAGTGAACCACTGACTGTGGAGTGGGAAGATTAGTGAGGGAACTGTGGCTCTGAGGACAGATGCCCACTAGTTCTCCTGGTCAGTGCACTGAAATTCTGAAACTTCAGTTCCTGGCTATATGCAGTTGTCAGCTTTGAGAAAAGGTGAAACGAAGCATTTTCAATTAAAGAATAAATTAACATATACCACAGAAGTGCTTCAGCATTCTAAATGGACTAGATTACTCATTAAGCTCTTTTTATATGCCAATTTATTAATGCCTTACATTGATCCACTAACAGATTGTTGGGCCTGCGGTAGAGTCCCTATGGAGTCCTAATTCTGTTTTCTGTAGCTACGTGACTGGTGATGCTGAGTGATAACCATGTCTGCCTATACTGTACTAGTGACCTTTCTTTTTGACCGGATCTTACACTGAAATAACCATGTGGATGAACAGTGAACTCACTGATCAATGATATATACAACTACATATATTTAAAAGAGCAATAGTGTCTGTGTGTCAAGAACACTTCTTAATCTTATTTGTAAACATTTATATGGTATAATTTTATGTATATTCATAAATCCTACACTGTACCCTATGTTAAAATATTGGTGCATGAATTTATTTTCAATCATCAAATTACAAAAAAATTTAAAAACATTTTGGTATGTGTCAAATAAATTTGTTTACATAAACATGTTCTTTGATCTTTGTTTTCTGAAAACCTTTCTGAAAGCACAAGTTACTACTCACTGACAGTCTTTTCCTCTGTCCTCTTTTAATATGCTGTACCTTCATGAAAGCAAAATACCAAACACATTTTTAACTCTATAAGCTTTATTGATACTTTGCTTTTACAGTTCACAATGCATTCCACAGATTTAGTTCAATACAGCTTAAACCACAATGGTATAAGTCTTCAGTTTATATTTCCTGCATAACAATGTTTGATATTTGCAAACAATATTTTTGGAAGCATTAGATTCAGTCCATAGATCGAGCCTGTGACAAAATTAACTACAGTAAGTTTGTGCAATGAAGTTTGTACTGGAGTTCGATGTGGCATTGTTTCATGGTGAAAACAGATGGTAATGTTCCTAGAAATATACTTTCTTTTTCTAGCTTACGTGTTTGTAACTACACATGAATAACCAATGACTGAAGTATCAAGCATGATAGGGCAGCTGGAAGGTAAACATCTAAGCTTTGTGAAACTATATATAGATATATATCATCTATATTTACTTATATTGGCAATTAATATAACAGTAAAATTCACAAAACACCTAGAACATACCAGAAAGGCAAGCTCTTTTATTCCTGCCTTAGTGCTATGATCTTGTCTAAACATCTCATTTCAGAAAATCTGCATCTACACAGACCAGACACAGTGCACAAACTGTGAAAAGGGTTGTTTTTTTCAGCTCTACCTTCTCTGCAACTTCCCAAAATACAGCAAGACTACCTGCAACAAAGTGTAATATACAGCTTTCTCAGATCACTTTTTATTCACCAGTGCCTCATATAGGAAAACATGATTACAATTTAAATCCATACATAGCAGCTTACAATACTTAAAATGATAAACACATGGCAGTCAAAACAGGTAATTTTTCTTCAAACAGTGCATTGCTAAAAATAAAGATCTGTGAAACTGCACTGCGAGGTCAAGGGTTCATTCTTCCCTGACCCTCCCCCGTGTACTCAGATGACTATCCCCTTTGTAGATGAACAATGTTAACTGTTTTGGGCTTTTTCATTCCACTTTGCGCTTCAATCCTGGGATTTTTGCTTGGATTCTACAAATGAAAAGGAGGTTAAAAAAATATTAATGAAAATACTGTTACTTTGTTTTTTGCTTCTTAAAGAAAATGCCATCCTTTAAAAACTATGTTACTATTTAGCTTATACAAGAAATGAAGTCCTAAATGTGCCAAATTGTGCACTATAATTTTGTCATCTTTACCTCAGAAATTAGATTTAAATAACACCTTAAACACCATAAAACCAGACAGTGATCCAAATGTTAATAATCTTTTGCCAACATCTTATGATTTGCTGGAGATTTATTATTTGTTGCTTGTAATATGAAAATACTGCACTATTAAAACCCAGCAAACTTCATCCTTTGTTGGAAAAAGTTGCAGATTAACTTACTTAGCCATAGCATCTTTAACATTCTTATTTGCGAGTCCCAAATAATGGTCTATTTGTGGCTGAAAGAAAGGAAATGAATTTATTAAAAAAATTAACATTGCTAAAGAATCTTACAGAGCATTATTATAGGTCAATAAATTAAAATTTTAAGACTGTATTTCTCATTTACATGGCTTTGAAGTAAGCACTGTATTCTGAAGTCAGCAATTAAATTACCTGATGCCGTTCATAAATAACAGGAACGCTGAAGAGTGAAATCAGAGCTGAAAAAGGAAATACAAACCTTTTTTTTAAAAAGTTGTGAAGGTAATGAATATTAACCTATTAAACTGGCAACACTCAAGATAACAGCCAGGCAGTAGGGTATCCTTAGTGAATGAATACACTAGGATCTCCTGAATATATCTGCCGAGGACCTACTCTAGAGGAATGGGTTAAGGAACTATGCCTTGCTTCAAATCATCACATAAGTGTTTTATTGTTGTAAAATACAAGCATCTTAGGCCTTAGGTCAGATCTACCACTCTACCATGAAGCAAGGTCATTCACTTTCTGGTTTATCACTGTTACCTGGAGCAGTCTTCAGGAACTAAAGTAGCATTTCAATAAACTGAGATTAAGTATCAGCTATTTAACAGATCACAACTTCAAATTTACATTCTTTATTTTTCTTACAATATAAGAAACATACTACACTAAAATGTTTCTAAGTCCCCCACACAAACTATGTTCTATAATTTTTCATTTCTACTGTTTTATAGACTTACCCAAAATCAGTAGTGTCAGACCATTGAACAAGGCACCAACATAGGTGAATACCCACATCAACACTGCAAACTATAAGAAAACATCATAAAGAGTGTTTAGGTAAAGTCAAGCATCCCCCAAAGAGTATTCATTTAAATGCAAATCTACTAGAGACACATACCTTAAGGACTGAGGAAAATAATTCAATTACTTAGTCACCAGTCTTAATTCAAAATTTCAGAATCTGGACTAAGCCAGTCAAGGGATCTACTCATTTTCTTAAGACCACTACAAAATACATAGTTGATCTGTTTCTTTTTTTAAATTTTATTTTAAAGAGAATAAAACAGAAGAGGGCAGAACAAAGCAGATCAGAACAGAACAACATAACATAGCACTTTACAATAAGACAACTGGACATTAACAGTAGCTATCAAAATATCTCTTTCTGTGCTATAGTTGAGCATAGTTTCAAATACAATAATATCAAACATAATAAAATAGTATAAAACCATTAGAAAGAATGAAAGAATTACAGGGCATTCTGAACTGAATAACAGAGAATCTGTTTCTTTTGAGGCTGGAGAACTGTCAAAGGTGCACCTTACTCCAAGTTCTAGCTTTTAAATGGGAGACAGAAAAGGGATTATGAGAATTAGCTATTAAATTAATCTTAAAGTACTAACAAAAGTGCTTGCAGACATGCTGATGTCTAAATCAGTATCTCCAGCATGGCAGGTACTTCCTCCTTATTTCATTTATCAGGCGCTATCTGTCCAATGACATATACTTAAAGGCCACTGTAAAGCCTGGGAAGGACAATAATGACTTTGATACTATTAATAACACTGACCATAACAATTCTTTTAACTGCTGCCTTTATTTGACAAACACAAATACAGTTATGTGCTGGATACTAACTTTAAATGCTTATAAACTTAACCCTCAACCTTGTGAGAGCTTCTGTTACCATTACACCACAAACGCAGACACTAAAGCATAGAGAGAGAGGCTTTTAATAACTTGCCCAACATCAGATTACAGCAACCCTAGGTTTCACTCTCCTCTCCAGGGACTACAGATGGTAATGAATGCACAAAACACTCCTATTTTACTCCTGGCTTCAAATTTGAGTTTTTTAAAAAAAAGATTAAATGAAGCAGTTTGAGAAAACCTTTGCATCTAAAAAGTGATTTCACTTTGAGAAGTCTTTTTTCTTTTCCTCTCCATACTTTATTCATAAATGGTTAGATTTCAAAATTTTCTTCCACTTCTAAAACTTCATGACATCATACACTACAGAAGCTCAATGGCATGTCCAAGGCAGTGTGTACAGACTTGTTAGCATAAGTCAACCTGCCTTCATGCATCACTCCCTATCGGCTTAAAGTCTTTCTGTGTCTGGCAATTACTCTGATCTATTTAGTAGGTAACAAACATCTCTGTGATGCCCCAACCATAGTAATTATTTACGTGGACAGTAATACAGCACAAATGAGAGCACAGTAAGAGCTCTATTATCTAAAGCAAGAATCAGCAAACTTTCCTGTTAAAACTGCTGGACAGTGAACATTTTAAACTTTATGGGCTTCACAGGGTCTCTATCTCATGGGTCTCTATCTCATTCTTTCCTACTTGTTTCCATTTTTGCAAACTGTTAAGAAAATATAAGCCACTATTCTTAGCTTCCAGGCTACACAAAATCTAGCCATGGGCTAAACAGGCAGTAACTTCTTAAGCCTTGATTTAAAAGCATATCTTTTTTCATATATTCATTTATATAATAAAATCTGGCAGAATTGACTACTATGAACTGGCTATTAAAGGCTTAAAGTATTCAAACTTTATTAAGCACACTTACTGCAGATTAACAAAATCCTTTGGATTCCTCCACAAACTTTCAGTTCTATGAGCAGTGACATTCTGAACATCCCTCCAAATAAATATTACACCAATTTTATCTTCCTAAGTCAACTATCAGGAGACCCTGGTAAGACAGAATGATGCTTACCAATTTATATCAGCTCTTTTACAAGAAAATTGATGATTGAGTCACTTCTTTGCATACACTTGAAGTTACAATCTTCTTAGGAACTGATAGAGATTTGTACGCCATTCTGTATCATTTTTACTTTCCCTTATCCTCTTCATCATATCCTTTTCCCTCATCCCAGATCCCCTTCCCATCTCTACAAAGTCTACCTCTGTGTCATTTGCTTTTTGAAATGCTCTCCATATAAAAGAAAACTGTAAAGCATAAGAATGGTCAAAAATAAAAAGCAAATGCATAGGAACTTTTCCTGGAAAGCACTCTTTTTCTGCAAAGGTAGTAATACACTACTATCATTTTCACAAAGAGCAAAGAGTGATTTTTAAAAAAAAAATAAATGTCAGGAAAGAATCCTGTGTTTATACAGTACCCTTCCTCAGTAGAAACAAATGGTACATACCCTAACATAACACTGACATGAGAAAAGTTTTAAGTCAAGTCTCATGTAGCAGCATCACAGATTTCATCAAGGAAGATTTCTGGTATGTTATCAGAATGTGCACCTGAGCTGTCAAGAGCTTTATACTCATCACCTTTGCATAAGGAGAAACGCCGATACCTGGTTTTTTTTTTTTCCTTAACAGATTTTGAGAACTAATGCCAGGTTCACTTTACATGCTAACATGATGATGAAACAACTGTTATTTATTTGGAGCCCTAAGTGAATCTCTAGCTGGAGAAGTCACCAAGCAGCTTTTCTTGAGTTCTGAGCTCCCCAAAATAGCCAGCTGAGTATGATTTCTCAATTCTCTCAAAAGTTTTGCTAATTCTTTAGGTGGAAGTCTAGCAAACCACAACCGTCAGGCAAGTCCTTTTACCCTCCGTTATTGTGTAATGAATATTGGATATTGTGCTATACATCTGTAATCCCAACTACTCAGGAAGCAGAGACCAGCCTGGGCAATAAGCAAGACCTTATGTCCAAAAAACAAAAGCAAAAAGCAAAACAAAACAACCCAAACACAAAAGTCATGCATGAGCTTTTGGGTTCAATTCCTACAGACTAAGAGGAAAGGAGAAAAAGAAAGCAAAGAATGTGTGCTTAAGAAACCTTATCAATCTGTTTTAGTTTGTTTTAAATAGGTCCCTTCATGAATGACTCTTCTCTCAAGGAAAACATAGAAATATAGCTGCATTTACTACTATCCTGTGCAAACATGGTCTATTAGACAATGATAAGCTCTCCTCTATCAAGCTTCATTAGCCCTAGTTTGAAATCATCTCCCCGCAAACTCAAACCTTCTGACAGTTTTTTCCTACCCACAAACCTCTGTTAAATTGCTCTAGTACCTTTTTTTCAATGACTTCACCCATGCTTTACCCAAGCAGTCAAGCTATATAAAGCAAGGATCACTTTAATTAATAGGTTTCATTTAGGCCATGTTAAGAAAGTTCTACTGCAGTTAACTCAAAAATATTCATTTTCTCTTGAAGCTAATTAATCAACATGCTAAACAACATAACCACAATCTTCAAACACTGACTTTAGATCATTTCAAAACATTACTGCAGAATAAATCACTAAATGCAACTATTCTATACAAAAGACAGAACATAAGAAAATTATTTAACCTTGATCATTAGTAACTTAGGTTCCAAGTTTAAGGGAAACACATAGCTGAACATATCTACTGGCTTAAAGACCAAGCTATTTGTTTACAGAAAGCATTTTAAGCACTTAAACCTGTTCTAACCAGTTTAAAAACTGTTTCTCTGAGTTCAAAGCCCTAATCATACTACTGGTATGATATTCATCATCTGCCTGATGAACCCCAAACTAGAGTGTATCTCCTTAAACACAAATGGCAAGTTCTATGTGAACGAAAAGCACTATATAATTTCAGTGCTTAGGGTCAATAGTCATGACCGTGTTTCACAGCTTGTTTCAAGTTAATCAGAACTGAGGGTGATTATAAGGCAAGACTCCAACATATGCTATGTAGCAAGACTCAAAAGCTGAAGAAAAATTTCAGCCGTTACCATCCAAGGACTAACTAAGCTGTTTCAGAATACTCGAAGAAAGAGTCTAAGATATGAAATTTTTTTGTGTATAAATCACATAAAAACTAAACTACATTTTATACCCTTAAAACCAAGTAGAAATACCATCATCAGGTATAAAATGCATTAGATAATCTTTATTCTTTTTTGTTGTTGTTGTTGTTTCTGGTACTGGGAATCAAACTCACAACCTCGTGCTTGCCAAGCAGACACTGTGCTGCTGAGCTGTATCACCGGCAATTTTTATTCTTAATACTCAGAATTTATTTTCCTATTAAAAAAGAACAGCACTTTCCTCCACTCTAAATGTGACTGAATAGTAAATTTTAAAGTTTATAAGTAATGTGCTTTTTTACATCTTTACCACTATCTAAGTACAGAAAAACAGAATTTTATACTCTTAACTCTTGATATTAAGTTTCAAACATGTCATAAATGAAAAGCAAAATAAACTTACCTTCAGAGAATCAACTAAATCATCAACTAAGAAGAGGCGCCTAAGTTCTTTTATGGTGCAGTTCACATGCCCAAGAGCAGAATTACTGTATTTCTGAACCAATTCCTCAGATATAGCAACTTCAGATTCCAAATATGCCCTAGAAACAAATCATAACCATCACTGATGGGACTGATTTGCTCCTAAATGTCAATCAGCAACAATATATCTATAAAGGAAGTCAAATATATCCTACTATGAAAGCCTATTGTTTCTCTATAAAGCATAATATAAAAATTCTCCAAGTAAGGGGCATTGCACTGTCAGCTGACTGCCATAGAAAAACTGTATGCTTTGAAGCCAGGCTAATCTGAAGCCTGAATCTTAAGATCTGCTACTTACCTGGCTATATAACTTTGCAATGTTATTTGGTCTTCACTAAACCTTTATTTTCTCATTTATAAAAGAGATTATCATGAAGATTCAATGAATAAAGTGCTTAATACAACAGTGCACAAAGAATCACTCAATAAGTGGTACTCTATTTTTGAAAGTTAAATATCACAGTGTCTCAAGTTTTCCTACCAAGATCCTATTCATGTATAGGTCATACACTCCATCTAATCTACATTTTAGCTCCAATATAGTAAACACTGGACTCTACAATGGCTGCTAAAAGCACAACTGCATCTCACCAAAACATAGTATTTACTATACACCACATATAGATTCCCTAATTTATACTGACATAGCTGAAATTGTTAAATTTAAGAAGATAACTACCAGGGACAGATAAGGGGGTGTCATCCAAGTCTATAGGAATGAAAGAAGCTGTTTCATTAGTTATTATTTCAAAGAAGGCACTTCATCTTGCAAAGTGGAGCCAAATCAGAAGAGCTGAATGTTCTGTCTGTTGAGAGTGGTTCCATACCCAGGCCCTCCTTCCTTATCACTTCCTCACAGCTGTGGACACCAGGGTCACACACTGGGAACAGCAGCCTATAGAGACAACTCCTTGTCTAGTTTTATCTCTTCAGTATTCCCCAAATATGTCTCCTTGTTCTTACTTATAGTGCCATTACTCTAAATTTATTACTTACAAACTACTTTCTCATTATGCAAACTAGTCTCAGATGTGTCTCCAGCCTAATCTACTTTATAAACCAATGCCAGATTAGCTTTATTTGAGTGATCCAGAGAGTGCTGTCTACAATGAACTCAGGTGGGAGTTAGGGGACTTGCCTAGCTAGGTAATCTTGCAAAAGGCATGTAACGTCTGAGTCAGGGTTCAGGCCCATTAATTAGAGAAACATTCATATACAAAACAATCACAGAACAAGAGAACATTTCAAAGGGACAGTACAACAGGAAAGGAATTCTAAAATCATTCTGGGTCAGTGTTAGAGAAGCCTTCTTGAAAGAGCTGAATTCTGACTCAGAGAGCCTAATAAAAAGTATGATATATCAGAACATCTGAGCAATTAATGATGACAGCACGATAATAGGCACGAAACCTCAGAAGGGATAAATAAGAGATAAAACATAAGTCATTTGGATCCATCCTATGATGAACAGAGATCCTCTGGACCAAAAAATATAAAAGTGGTATTTTACAAGAGTTAATCTGAGGACATCTCTAACAGTTGAGGTAATATGAGGAAACCAGAAGTCAATCTGTCAACAACTGGAGTTGAACCAGGGATAGGCAGACAAAGGGTCAGACAGTGTTTAGGCCTGGACACCCCTATGTGTTGTCTTTGTCACAACTACTACACTCTGCTGCTGTAACCTGAAATCTGCTAATGAGTAAGCACAGTGGTGTTCCGACAAAACTGTGTAAGATGAAGCAACAGAATGGACTTGGCCATGGCTGTACTTCAGAGACTCCTACTCTAAACTAAGAACAAACAGGAAACAACAAAATTTAGTGATCTTTTGACATGAAATGAAAACAAGGATAACATCGAAACTGGAAGCCTGAAAGCTAGGGTGATAGTAGTGGTGTCGCTGACAGAAAGTAGTAAGTGTGAGGAAACAATAATTTAAAGACAGTATGAATTCTCAGTTGTCGGGCTAGGTAGGGAAATGACTGCGAGTGGGAATTTTTCTTTGATGAAATGAAAATGTAACACACTAAAAACTATTAAATTTTATAGTATGAGTTAATCTCAAAAAAGTGGGCAAAAATGCCGCATATTAAGACAATTAAGACAAAAGATTCAACCTGAGGAGTGTCTCAATAGCAAATACATATACAATGCTAGTGCATTCTTATGACAACAAAAGCAAAAATTAATACTTGGAGACAAGAACACACTTTATGCTCTCCAAAAGTAACAGAAAAAGAATGTCTTAGGAAATGAAAAGAAAAAATTAGAAAAGAAATAGTAAGAAGGGGTAGTAAAAAAAGATATAACATCAGATAACACTGTATCAGGAAACATAAAAAGTAAGCATAAAAAAAGATAACTCTTATCACTATAGAATGATATAAGCATTATCTACTCCTAATAAATCAACATTCCTAACAGTAGTACAGAGTAAGCTAATAAATGATACATAAACCCAACATACAATTAAAGAGGAAAATAAAAGATAGTAAGAATCAGGGAGATAACTCCTTTGTAAATGGAAAAAATATCCAGAGATGCAAAGGAGCAGAGAAGGAAGTCAGAAGAATTAAGATGTGTCATGTACACACATCAACTCCCACAATTAGTGTGATCAGTGTATGCTGCAAACATACTAATTATAAAAACCCTTAGAAACATCTTACCTGAATGGGTGGCCTTCCTCAGATTTCTGGATAGCTTGGATCACACCTTTATATATCCTAAAGCTGATAGTGACAGAGAGCAGAGCCAAAGCAATGTAGGCTGTTACACTCACAATGCTAAATACTGTCAATGAAAGCAGCAAGAATAAGCTGGCACCAAACACCACTCCAGTCTTCTTAATGTCTCTCCAGTAGAGGAGGTCAACAACTAAAATTGAAAAGAGAAGAAATCTGAAATTAGCACATTATTTTACCATCTGGATTTAACACATTCACATTTGTTATACCTATAAAAATAACAAAGCCTATTAAGGTAAAACCTAACCTGTTAAAGACTAATTTTATAAGCTATATTTTAAGCCACTCTAAACTGTGTATTAGAGTAATATTACATGTCTGTATTTTTTACTATAAAATGTTTTTCATCCAACTCTTTATTTCCTGCATAACTCACCATTCCAGATGTAAGGTCATGTCGCAAGCTCAGCAGGCTGCTAACCCGTAACAGATTACCCAAAGTCATCAAGCATTTTCTCACACATGATACACATTCAGATAACAGAAAAATGGTAACAATCACCAAAATAAGATACACTTCAGTAACACAAAAATGCAGAAAACCAATTCAAAAAAACATTGAGAGCTTGGAACTTTATTTTTTAAATGTGTACATCTGAGATTTACAGTTCTGCTTTTAAGAACTCTGAGAACCTTAAAATTATAACCTAGCTTGACTATTACTAACAGAAAACTTTCCTACAGGAAAAAAAAAAAAACAGATAACGGAAATGCTTCCTTCCTCTCTGAGTACAAAAGTGTCAATATTTAGAGGCAAAATGACAAAGAAAAACTAAATGTACTACCCTATTACATAAAGTTTATTAATAGTAGGAGTCAGACAAAGCATAACTGCAAGTCGGCTCTTGGCTCACAGTCACAGGACCACTCTGAGAATCAAACAACCCAACGGCCTGTGTTCTCAAGATCAGTTTATGCTCAACTCAGGAACTCAGCAGTGTGCCAAAGGGCTCTTGAATTCACAGGCTGGATATAATTCATCTCTCCCTGGACTGTGAGTAATTGGAAGGAAAAATGTTTATAGTAAAATAAATATATATTCAAATAGAACTTTAAATACTTGTTAATTTTAAGATTAAAGGAGGTGACATTTTGGTTTTGAGCCCAACGTCTCAGGCATGTATGACCTTTCTTTACCATCAGAGGTACTTCTATAGAAAAAACTATACGTAAACTGAAAAGTGTTAGATATTATTACAAAGATATTATTACAGGAATCATTGATTCCTGCCAGTGTGTAAGTACTGATTAAAAATATTTTCTCATATTACAGTCTCCAAAATTAATTTAGTTTGATAATTTAACATTCTCTATATATTTTATAGCTTTTTAAAGAATTTCTAGACTCTTGATTTCAAGTCTTCTCTAACTTGTTTGTTACAAACCTGCATAGAACATCTAAATCAGTTTTGATTTATGCCAACTGGTGGTTTGTGTACAACCAATATACTAGCACACCTAAGGACTGACCAGAACTTTAAAAAAGTCTGTTCAAAATAACATTATACATATTGTCATTCAGTAGACAATAAGCAATGTTAATTCAGCAAACACTGAAGTGATACTGTTCATGAAACTCAGCGTTGCAGAATGAGTTAGAAAATGTGAAAATAAAGAAATGAAATTTTCTTTAAGGCCCTCTCCAACTTAAAAACACTACAATCCTAGAAAAGATAGTAGAAATAACCCAGTAAGGTTCACTATGATAAGAAGTCAGAAGTGAATTAAAAAAAAAAATCTGGGACAACTTTTAAAATACTAAAATAAAAACTGAGCTGGGTCTTTAAGAATGAGCAAGGTCTAGGAAACCTGAAGGTGTAGGCCTTATTATATTTCTTTTTGCTAGCAACAGCCCTAATAGTTGTCACTTTTCCTTGCCGTGGCTCTATAACTTAGCTTTGTATCACCCTAAGCAAGTCATTACACCCATCTATACTTGGGCTTCTTCACCTTGTGTTAAAAAAATAATAATCTCATTGAGCTGTGACTCATGTAAGATAATGAATTAAGGTTTTTCATTAATAAGCACTTATAGAGCACTTAATATAGTATAGAGCATAATAAATTCTTACTATCAGGGCTGTTATTTGTTATTGTTATTAGGTAAGGCACACTTCAAATATATTTTTATATGAACAAATCCTTCTTTATAAAAATGTCTGGTCCTTAAAGTGCTTAAAAAACATTTGTTAATCTTCAAAATCACTATTGATGAGGAACTAAAATAAATGCAAGAGTATTCACTATTTCCTATCATTATTAAAAACTAATGGCTATCAAAGTAATAACTTTAGACTTCAGAGGTATATACTGTATAAAATAAATTAATATTATTAAAAGAAATTGCTATCAGAAGCTATTCAAAGCAGCCAATCAATCTATGTGTTGTACATGTATGAGCAAGCACAAAATTGGAACTGGGGTTCAAGAGACCCAATTCCTAGCACTGGCTCTGCAACTATGTAGCTTTGGATGTGACTGCAACCTCTGTGAACTCTAATTTTTTTTTTTTTTTTAGTGAACTCTAATTTTATCATTAGTAAAAGATATTAATCATCCAACCTCTTTCTACCTTTCAAAACTAGTTAAGACTCACAGTACAATGTCATACACAAGTTCTGCATTCAAATTCACGTCCACAGATTTGAATCTCTGAGAACTTACTACCAGTATTAATTTGTACCAAGTGTAATTTTAGTTTTCTTTTTAGTTTTAGATTTTGGAGGGAGAGGGAGGGTTAAAAAAAAGTCTAAAAAGCTTTCTAAGCCTAACAGATGCTTTAGAAATGTTTCCCAGGTCACTGATTTACATTCTCTGATCTCCATATCTTCGCTTTCTCTTCTGTGTCAACGTTTACTGGGAATTCACACTTTATAGCCTATTTTATTTCAATTACTAAGCCCAATGAAAGGCAGGCTTTCTGACAAGTGAAGCCCAGCTCTTTCATGATTGGACTCAAAACTGTAATATAATTAGTAAGTAGCAGAATGTGGATATGAATTCTTCCTATTAATAAAATTCATTCTCCAGGTGTGACATCAAATTGAAGGCTTAGCACATTAAAGTTCTTCAAACTATTACAGACTGGCGTGTATAAAAATAGGCAGAGTATAGGCAGATAATTACTACTTGTGAGGTAAATAACAAAGGCCAAGAATAAAAACTCTGTAAAATTAGTAAGATGGGTTAACTTAATAAAGGACATATACTTTAATATGAATATTTAACTACAGTTAGAAAGAGCTCTATTCCAATATATAACAGGTACTTTCCAGAGTAGAAAATTATAATTCATTGAGTTGCTAAAAGCTATGTAAATCTGATTAAATAAAATCAGGGTACTATTGAAAGATATCTAAAATGATACGCAGTACTACAAAATGAGTCAGTACAGTTCCACATAAAAATAAAAATAAATATGACTAACTATAAAGTCTGAAAGGGCATCTATTAAGCAGAGTTTCTACTTCTGGGTAGTAGGTTTTATGTGAGTTTTACTTGCTTCTTTATTCTCTTCTGTGCTATTCAAAATTATCCCACTCTAATGACAAGCATGAATTACAATTATAACTGGAAAGATTTTTACTCCTTTCTGTTACTTTCAATGTTACGAGGGGGGGGGAAACAACCCTGTGAGTGTGGTTTTTTCCCAGGAGGCTTTTCTACTGGAAAAGAATGTACTGTCTGCTAGCTTAGTAAATACTTGGACCCAGCTGACAGTTAAAATTTTAGTATTAAACGAAGTTGAAAATTCCAAGTGTTTTGAGTTGAATTAAGTCAATTTCCCTAAATCTGATAATAGTGGAACAGTTATATATAAGATTCAGCAATATTCAATTATCACAACCTAAAATAAATTTGACTACATAAAAGAACAATAAAACTTAAGTAGTTCCTAGGAATACGATCTCTTCATTAAATGGAACTCTGGAAATCATACATGCAAGCCAACACACATTGCATGAAAATAATGTTAACAGCCTATATCTCAAATCAGACATCATTACAGACATGTTGGTAGAATCAAATTCTGAAAGACAAACAAAATAAACAGGCAAAAGAGATTAAATAACCAGGCACTGATAGTCACATAAGAAAAAATGAGTATGTTCTACAGTAGGAAGGTCTGAAATGCAATCTATATTGTTAACCAAAGGCACTGTGAAAAGTATTTCAATCTTTATTTTGTAAAGGGGTTTAAAGGATTGTTAATGAAGCTACAAGGATTAAAAACTTCTGAATTTCTAATAAAGTGTTGTTATCTAAGTTGTTACTTGCCAGTAATATTCTTGTTCTCATAGAGTCCTTCAGTTGGTTTTAATAAAACAGGTTTTTAAAGATTAAATTTGTCCACCATCTCAATAAAAGATCAAGAGAAAATAACATTCTTAACCTGATAAACAGCATCTATGTAGTGGTAGAAGAGTGAAATCTTTCACCCACAAATAGGAAGACAAGTATCCTTTCCTGCAACTTTTACTACAATATCATCCTGGAGGTATACATAGGACAGTTAGGCAAGAAAAAGAAATAAATGGTACCTAGACTGGAAAGGAAGAAATTAAACTATCTCTATTTGCAGATAGTCTAATCTTACATATAGAGAAATCCCTAAAAAATCTGCAAGTAAGGTTGCAGGATGTAACATCAACACACAAAAATCAACTGTATTTCTATACACGAACAATGAACATGAATTTAATAACTAATGCCATTTAATTTGCATAAAAAAAAGTATTGGAGCTGCAGGTGTAGACAAGTGGTAGATGGCGTGTCTTGCATGCACAAGGCCCTGAGTTTAGTACCCAGCACAATAAACTGTTAAAACATATAGAATTTATAAACTGACAACTCACTGTTGGATGAAATTAAAGATGACAAATAAATAGAAAGATACTCCATATTTATGGACTGGAAGACTTAAGATGGAACTATTCTTTACAATGATCTACAATACAAGCCCTATCAAAGTCCTAGCTGTCTTTTATTGATGAGCCAACAGTCAAATTTATATGGAAATGAGACAAACAGAGTAATCTACACAATCTTGAAAAAGAACAGTTTGAAGATTCATATTTCTATTTCAAAATGCCTACAGTGCTATAATAAGATAACAGACAAAAGGACAGCAGGGCAGAACAAAATTAACAGTCCAGAAACAAACTGCTCATATTTACGATCAACTGATTTCAACAAGGTGCTGTGACAATTCAGCGGCAAAATGATCTCCCCATCAAATGGTGCTAGGACAGATGAATCATACAACTGCAAAAGACACTGGCCATTTTTACTTTACATGTGAAAATTAACTGAGAATAGATCAAAGATATAAAGTTAAAAACTTGAACTATAAAATTTTTACAATGCCAGGGATTTAGCTCAGCAGCATACGTGCCTGCCTGGCAAGCATGAGGTCATGAGTTCAATCCTTGGTACAAAAAAAAAAAAGTGTCAACTAAAATTTTTACAAGAAAACTGGTGCAAATCTTCAAGATTCTGGTTTAGGCAGTATTTTTTAGATGATATAAAAACAGACCTCTTAATATTGAAAACTTTTGCATTTCAAAGGACACCATCAAGAAATGAAAAAGCTGAGCGTGGTGGTACCTCTGCAATCACTGTACTTTGGGAGGCTGAGGCATGCAGCTCAAGATTTCAAGCCCAGTCTAAGTAACTTAGCGAGACCTTATCTCATAAGAAGGTTCTGGATTTATGGGAAAAGGAAAGGAAAGAAGTGAAGCAAACCAAGTATAGTAGTGCACAAGGATTCTACCTATTGAGGAGACTCAGGTAGGAGGAGGGTCCCAAGTTCAAAGCCAGACGAGCAAATTACAGGACCCTGTCTCAAAATTTAAAAATAAAAATGGTTGGGAATGTAGCTCAATGGTAGAGTGCTGGCCTGACATGCATGAGGCTCTGGGTTCAATACCTAGGCCAGAAAAAGGAAGGAAGGAAGGGAGGAGTGTGTAAAAAGAAAACACAAAGTAGTAAAAAATATTTATAAATCACGTTTCTGATAAGGAATTTGTATTTAGTATACAGAACTTTTACAACTCAACAGTAAGACAAAGATGGACATAGGATTTAAATATACATTTTTTAAAAAATGCACAAACAGCCAATAAACAGATGAAAAGATGCTGAACATCATTTTGTCATCAGAGAAATACAAGCCAATACCATAATTTGATAACCATTAGGATGGCTGTAATAAAAAAAGATGGATAATACCAAGTGTTGGCAAAGAATGAACTTACACTCTGCTGGTAGGAATACTGAACACAGCTGCTATGCAAAACAATCTGACAGTTCCTCAAAAAAAGATATTCTCGAGGTTATCTTATGTCCTAGAAACTTCACTTCTGAGAATTTCTACCCAAGAGACCAGAAAACCTATGTCCACATAAAGATTTGTACATAAATATTACAGTAGTATTATTCAAAACAGCCAAAAAGAGACAACTCAAATATCTATTAACTGAAGCACTGATAAACAAAAAAGCCTATATAATGGAATACAGTATTAGTAGGTCATAAAAAGGAATGATATAACATGGACAAACCTTGAAAACATTATGTTAAGTGAAAAAAGTGAGTCACACAAGGCAATAGTTTGATTCTGTATGTATAACCTGTCTAGAATATGCAGTTGTATAGAGACAAAACAATTAACATCAGGAGTTGGGGAAAGAAAGAATAATGTGCATGGGTTTTTTGTTTTGTTTTTGCAGTGATGAAATTGTTCTAAACAACTGTGCCAGTATACTAAAAACAAAAAACAAAAACAAAAAAAAACAATGATATGTACACTGAAACAAACAAAAAACCTGAGTTTAACATCAGTTTTTCCAACAAATTTCATAAAAACATGATTGTCTTATGACCCACTACATCTCCAGAGCTAAGCACAAAACCCAAAACTAAAATTTCAATAAATATTGTCTGACTGACTAGAATATATACTTTATACCAGCTCAATTATAACTAACTTATTCAAAAAGGTTTCTATATTTTGGGCATTTAAACTATTTGCTGACATCTACATTTATGCCGTAACAAAAGTCGTTGCTTCCAGGTAAGTTATAAAACAGCAATGTTCTGTATGATTGTTTCCCCTTACGAGATACGAAAGATTGATGACTGCTTTCTGTTTTTATATTCTTATTATTTGCTTTATTATTGTTTCCTATACTGTTGAAATAGTAGACAGATTATTCCAGGGATAGAAGTATTTTTTATCTAAAGAGTACAATATTTTTTAATTAAGGAAGTGAGACTAGGTGGTACAGCATTTGACCAGCATGCATAAGCACTGTAAAAAACTAAACAATACAAATAAAACAAGCTTTAAATAAGAACCAGAATTACCAAATGCTAATTTTGGATTTCTCTATAATTTCATTGAGTTTTGTTTATAAATGAAGCAGTCCAGTAGGTTCTTTCAATTTTCATCAGCCAAAATTAAGACAGTTTGTATGAGAGAGGCATAATTTATTTATCATGGATAATCAAATCTCCTTCAAAACTGAACAATGTTAATCAAGTGAGGTACTGTGGCATGATTCTGGCCTCAACTTTACCCATATAAAATGTTCACAAAACAATCTTTTAAAAGTCTGAGATTAATTTAACAATACTTACTTCTTATAACTGCAGGGAATGTTTATGGATTACGAAAATAATGCTATCAGCTTTAATAAATTAACTTATAAAAATTAAGGACTATAGGATCTGCTTCCCATAATCCTTGCCCTATTTTGTTTTCAAAATAAAAACTGTGAAAAACATTTTCATTGTATTTTGCATAAAGCAAGTAGCACTTTTGTCAACTAAAATTTTAAATTGAAATGACTCAGTAAGCTGCAAATTTTTTCTTTAAAATAAAATTTTCTGGCCTAATGCAAGGGAAGAACAGTTGCCTACATATTTGGTAATCATAAACTGTCATCTGTCATAGCTAAAAATAGTGTCAGCCCACATGCCTTACATGCAGAAGTCATCCTATTACATCTTGCCTCAAATCATAATCTTACTGAAGCTCTTCCTTGAATAGCTTGCTGAAGTTTCAATTTTAAGTCATGGCTGGGGGAAAAACGAACTAGTTAGTCCTAAAAATTCTAGAAGGCTGGCAAGAAAAATAGCCCTTATTTTAAAGCATAAATAAAGTGAAAGTTTTCTTCAATAGTCAAATGAAGAATGAGAAAAGCAGTTACAGAGGAAATTAATACATACATAAATTACAATTATATTAAAATTCAGTTATTTCTCACCAGCACAATCTTCACAAATAGCTATGTTATTAAGAACTGCTAATCAAATTCTTGCCAAATGACATAAAAAGCGATTAGAATTCAGAACTGATCATTCAGCACACAGTAAACTTTTAGCTGCATGTAGTAAGCATTCATCTGGCAAATGGCAGGTAAAGGTCCAGGAAAAGGATCTAGAGTAGGGATGTTTAGTTGTATAAGAAAAGCCTGAGCCCTGTTTCTTCATTTACGATCAGTATAGCATTAGTTATAACTTCTCTTTGCTCATGTGTAAAATTAAGAAAGAGATATCCACCTAAGAAGTTATTTGAAACAGAAGGAAATTTCGTATGTGGAAATGCTTGCTGAACTGCACACACTAAGTAAAGGGAATACTGGAAGACATAAGGTCAAGTAGTGAAATCAAATATTAAAGGTAATGGTTAACTAAGCTCTAAATTTTTAAGGATTAGTTCAATTTGCCCTAAAAGTACTGCTAACTTTGGTTCATCGAATATTTAAGCTACAAAGTATCAACCAAATACTGGACTAAACCACATTTCTATTGGCTATCTCCTCTTCCTCTAGAGTTTTTAAAAGATAACACGTAGAATTCAGGCCTTTGTCTCTTTCATCATTAAATCTTTCCAGTATAACTCCTGACAGCATGATAGTGCCTTAATCAATTACATATACCTGCGGATAAAACATTTTACGCAGCAAATAGCATAATGAACAAATGGCATAATTTCCAAACTTACCTTTTCTGTAAACATTTAGTAATCCTCTACTATGAACAAGGCATTGCTGGGTACTTTGTATACATTTTCTGTGATCACAATTCTACAAAGTATTACCTCTATTTTATCCAAGAGGCAACTGAGGTTTACACAAGCATTATTAAACTGTGCAAGGTACAAAATGAAATTTAGGTTTGGCTATGAATATCTCACTGTTTCCATCATGTATTAATACTCATTTGCTTTTTAACAAATTTCAGAAAAATCAAATAATGCTTTGGCCTGAGTTTAATTAAAATGAACTTACTGAAACATGAGCAGTTGAGACCAAAATACTTCAGCAGTATCAATTCAATAAGCAAATTTAAACTGGAAATTATTTAAATTGTAAATTTGTTTTCTAGAAGCAATTTACTTGTCCTCCACTTTGAAAATAAAGCTATAAATATGTAACTTATAATTGCATAAACTATAATAAATGGAAACTATAAAAGGAAACTAAGCAAATTAAAAAGGATATAAAAATGTTTAACAATCATAAAAGGACTCAACTATAAGACAAAAGGCAACTAAATGTTCCAAAAAAGGACATTTCTAGAAAATAACCTCCAGTAAAAAGGATATAAAGTTCAATAAACACAATTTTTTCTTTATGATAAACGAACCCTACAGCAAGGCTGGGTTTTGAATATTATTACTGAGAACACACGGCATTTACAATTAAAATTGTTTCTAACACTGTTTTCATACACACCGTTCTTTCCTACATACAAAATTAAAAGGTAATGTGATATGTTTTAAAATTTTATTCCAGTTCTCTAGTAATCAACAGTGTCTGAGCAGGACAATGAGATACCCTTAATACTGTGAAATGAGTCTCTACAGTTATGAAGTTGCATAGGACAGCCAGTCTTTATAAATGAGAACACATACACTGAACAACCAACCAAAATTAATCCAACTTATAAACCCTTGTTTGACCTATCAACACTCACCCATCACCTAAATATCTTGCCATGTAAAACAACACAAATTAACCACAGTGCAGTATTACTAGTCTTCCCAGTAGTAATGTAAAATTTCATGAGGTTATTATTGAATGATGCCAGAGAACCGCTCCAGAAAGAAGACTGATGACCAACTGGCCCTTCAAAACAGACTTTGATCACCTCAAGAAATAAAGAGAAGAAAATACAGAGAAGTAAGTAAAAACTTTGAGGGTTTTTTTTTTTTGCCAAAGGATAAATGATCCTCTCTGAAATTCAGCCATAAAGATGCAATTTAATACCACTATATAGTTTTATGACAAAAATGATACTCTCCAAAACCAGATTTATCCTCTAAGAATTTATATGTACAGCTGTGATGGTAAACTAAATTTTGTTAGGAACAGATTAAATTTAATTTCCCAATTGTTGGTTTGTTTCAAAATAAAATCGTAACTTTCCCTCCATTATTTGGCACAGAATTTGGGTTTCTGAAAAGTGGTCTTTTTCCGTAAGTATCTTCAAGTAAAAATGCAGGAAGTAAAAAACAACAATGGTTATCTGTTGCCTTGCAGAAATAATCTACATCTCTGTAAGACAGAGAAGAGATCTGATAAATTGGCGCATATGCCTCACTTAAAATCGCAAATTTATAAAAGCAAAGTAGAAAATAATTCTTACTCCTACTTTCAAACTTTACAAACCATGACAATTTTTCCTTCACAGGAAAAATCCATACATTTAATTCCATTTTCTTTAAGGCAAAGCTAAACATCTTCTAGTATGTGATGTCTACAAACTCCAACTCAATCACTTTCCATACCTGCACAAACTGTAGCCATCTTTAGTTGCAAACATTTAGGTAGAAAAAGTAAGACTGTACACATCAATGAACAGCTATAATTCTTCACATTTTTTTTAGGAAGTCTATAGTCTTGAGCGTGGCAATTTCTAAATCTATCCAAGAATAGATATCATTAATATCTGATAGTTTTTTGGACTATAAGTTGGTTTGAACTACTAAAATAAGGGCTACATAGGATACAATAGTAGCAATATAATATCTGAAGAATACCACAGTAATATTATAGTGTCTATCATACCTCACACACATACCTAAGTGGTAAATTTAAAAGCTGTAAGGCAGATGAAACACACACACCTGCCCCTAAGAAATTATACCCTTGACGCAGGGAGTTCCCACTTGGCTTAATGTTTTAAAAGCACTTAAGTGCTAACTCACCTACCTTCTTCCAACAGACTACTACCTCTTTTGCAGCACAGTAAGAATCATACAAAAATAAATATATACCTTGTTCAATAGATGTCATAGACTCTGAACAACATACTGAAACATGGGTAATTTGAGCTTTTATATTTTGTGATCTTTGATCAAGTACAAATCAAACTGTAAAATAAAAAGGCCTCATAACACAAACCATGTGTTCCTAAGCAAATTAGTTTTGTTGGTTTCCTTATCTGAAAAATAAAAGTTGGAATAACTATTAAGATGTAGTATCTGTAGATACAATCTAGAAGTTCTGGATTTCTAAAAGTTGTTTGACTTAGCTGTTCTTTCAAGGAAGAGGTAGCAAATCTCTAATTTCTCTCTTTTGAAAAACCATTTAAAAAAATTTTTTTGGCAAAACTGTATGTAGCAGGGTCCAAGTCCAACAGTAAGCCCAAACTCAGAGCCCTTAGGACACAGTGATAAAACCACTATTTCTGCCACCAAGGAATTTATAGACTAGAAAATACATGCGTGTGTGTGTGCGCACGCGCACGCACACACACACACACACACACACACACACACACACTAATATAAGCCACAACGCGAAAACCAATAGATGGGTGCTCTAAGCAACACTGGATCTCCTCTAGCTGGGAAGATTGGATCTTTGATCCTATTTGGACAAAATGGGAAGAAAGGGCATTCTAGGCAGAGAGGGGACACAAGAATAGGCATATTTATGGAACAATCCCTTTACTGTGGCCTGAGACTGGGAATAATCGGAGATGAGGCTTTTTGTAAAGATTGGGGCTTGGGCCACGGAATACCTTTTTAAAAGCCCAAGACAGACAATATGAATTTAATTTGAAAAGTAAAGGAAAATCCCTTTAGTGACATAATCCAAACTGCACATTAAAAAGATTGATTTTAATTTGCTGTTACACATGAGGACTTAGTGAAAGGAGTTTTGGTAAAAAACTAGGAATACCCAGATTGGGTAAACAAGAAAACAGAGGCTATTTCTACTGATGTTCTCTCAATCGTGTTCTCTACATATAAAGAAAAGATGTGTTCATTTACTCTTCTTTAAATACAAATATGGCTTGAAAATGATAAAAGTTAAAGTGTTAAAAATCATCTGAAACACACACTATTTAATGTTAGTCATGACTCTATGACACTCTTATTTATTCTTTAAAATAATAATCTATACAGTTTTTTCTAAAGAGTAGTTTTGCAACCACATCAAATGCCTAAAGATTGTAACTCCACAATTTGGAAATAATCACAAATAAGTATATTCAATTTATTAATTTTAGCATTGTTCATAGTTGAAGTACTTTAGGGGTACCTTGTTTAACTATTTGGGATTAATAATATGTACTGAGAATTACTGCTGTCATTAAAATAATGTAGAATATTTCTGCACGAAGACTGTTCTCTGTAAGGAAAGATTACAGAACTGAATGTGCCAGTAACTACCTGACACATTCACTCTTATTAAAAATACACACCCAAATCATTCTGTGTGATGTCTGTTCTTTGACATACCTTCTGAATTTTCTACCACACACATACACAGTATCGCCCCATGTAACCAGTAAATCTAAAGAATTACCTAGTAGTATTTCTGCCTGTATGTTCTCCAACTTCTGCCAGGTCATCTTTACCCAACTTAACAGTTTTTGGGATCTTCTCCAAACCAACTTTTCAAGACTTGCTATCATTTGTGATTCCAGCTTCTAAAGGCTCTGTATTTCATTTATAATAAAATTCAAACTCAATGTCTTCTGCAATTTGGCCCACAGAATATAAGAACCAGAGAACCTCAAAACTGGAACCCTACAAATCATGCAAACAAGGAAACTAAGAACTAAAAAATTAATCATCATGACTCAAAAAATATACCAGAACTTAAAATCCCAGATTACTATCTCCCAATCTTGTCAAATTGTAAGATAAATTACACTAGATTGCCAGGCCTGTAAAACATAAAGTGGTAGGTTAGGATCACAGAAATCTGTATTTTTAAGAAACATGAGGTAATTCCTAGTCAGAGAAGTCTAAAGAAACCTGACCTAAATCTTTCTAAATCTTGTATATTCTTTAACCACATCAATCTTGTCTTTCAACTATTGTACTGTATACCTTCTATCCAGAAAGCCTTATCTTTTTAGGGTTTAATCACCTGCTACCATGCACCCAAACAATCAATCCTCCATACCCTTTGACCATCTTGATCCAAGTTTTCCACATAACCCCAGAAATCAAATACCATGTAAATTTCACAAGTATTCTACTATGGAAAATAGAAAATATGAATATATAATAGAATATGTATTGTTAAATAGTAGCCTTAACCTAATGAGATCAAATGTCTTTAAAAATGTGGCCCTAAGTGCATTCTTAAGTTTACATAAACCCTATATTAGATTTCTGCTAATGTTATACACTTCAAAAAATGAGGGAAAATTCATTCCATGGCAGCTTTACTTTGTCAGTGATTTTCAATTTATATTTTACTCTATAAACCTACGATGCTAAAATGAGCTGCTAATAAAACACTAAAATATAATTTAACCACTCAATCAGACAAATAAAGTTGGTTTACTAACCAAAAAAGCCAAAGACAAGTACCTGAAAAATACTGGACTATTCCACTTACATACAAAGTGAGGCTCCCAAAATATTCAATACTGTGAAACTATTATCTAGAAATAATTACACAAATCACTGGTTAAATCTAACTTT
Organism: Dolichotis patagonum; assembly: GCA_004027295.1. Classification (NCBI taxonomy): domain Eukaryota; kingdom Metazoa; phylum Chordata; class Mammalia; order Rodentia; family Caviidae; genus Dolichotis; species Dolichotis patagonum. The sequence goes on along the minus strand of PVJX010003230.1, from coordinate 26,587 downwards.
CTTCCGCCTTAAACATCACTATATTAGCAAAGTACTTTAAGAATGATTAAATGATCTAAGAAATTAATAGAGGTAAAAAGTGACTTTTCTATCCACTTATACTTAGAAGGATAAAGACATAAAAATCCTCTTCATTAAGTTCACATGTGAGAAAACCGTAACAAAAACTCCAAAGGTATACTGTTTTCCACTCTTTATAAATAGAAACCTAACGTCTCAATATGATCTCAGTTTTAAACTCACCTTTTCCCCACTTTTTTTTAGTCAACAGTTTTCTAAAAGGACACTGTGAAAGTTACTATAATTAGCTCAAAATAGTGCTTTTAGAAAATTATCTCAATCCTGCTAATAATTCTGTTTCAGAAAAAACTAACATTTTAAACAATTTAAAAACTCGAATGTAACCATAAAAAACTTCCTTGTGTGGAACGTCTATTTAGGCTACTTAAAAAATAGCTCTAATAATTTATAAGACAATCTGTGTGGTCAGATATATATCATCTCTTAATTGAAAAATGGCACATAATTATCTACATAATAAAATACTGCTAAATTATTCATTACACTCAATATTTTACCATTTACAGGCTTAAATTCTTACAGAATGATCCACTGAGATTTGAAAGGATCTGGGCTTTCACGGGGGAAGAAAGGGGATCAAGATGACTGGTTATTACAAGGACAAAGGTTACTGAATTTAAATACTGACATGCATTTTAAACTACATTTGAACAACTTCAAGATGCATAAAAATATATTTAAAAAGCACCTGATAATGTTTAAAGGTTCGAGTCAGATTTCCAAAGAAAAAAAGCTTACTGCAAATGCAGTTATCTTGCTACCTACAAACCTTTGGATACAATTTCAACACCACGTAAGCTTTTTTAAAATAGTCACAGAAAATATGTCATCATGAAATACAAAGATAGTTACAGATATTTATCACACCAAGGTGACCAACAAATGAAATACATTAGACCTACACTGTTTACAATATGCAAAATTAGAGAATAAAACCTACACAACAAGACTGAAGAGACTAAACAGGACAACATGACATTTTCTAGTACACAACTGCAAAAACAGATCAGAGAACTGTATTAATTCCTTAGCCTTCCACCTTTTACAGGTTTCACTTTCAGTCCTAAATATACCTAAATTGTAAAGCTGACTCACTGAAATATATTACTGGTTATACATAAAACTGAAAAGATTAAAAAGCAGATATACCCTTGTCCTTCCAATTTTTCTTCTGACCGTCCATCTCTTGTCACAATCTGCCCTCCAGCTGTAATTATCAATTATGCATACCAACAGAAAAGCTGTATCTGCAAAAATCTAGTCCCTGAGACATGAAATATCCGTTTCCTCAACCAAAGTCTGCAGTCTCCTCTGCTGCACAACTGCAGCAGGGCTGAAGTCACCTGACGTCTTCTGGGTGTGGAGCAGTCTGACGCAGTGCGATCTGTAACCAGGCTACTAATACGTGGGCATTAAGGCCTTCCTTCTATCTGTTTATTGTTCTAGTCTTTTGCTTGTTGCTCATACCAAATGAAGCTGCATTTGCAGGGGAAGGGGCAGGCTATTACAAGGTAGGGGTATTCTTTCAGCAGAACTAACAACTAAATATATTTGAAATAGATATAAAGCCATCTGCATGTTTTTTCTTTTTTCCTTTTTTATTAAACAGATGGTTGGAACATGTGCTTTGTTTCACTGAAAAACCAACAATAACCTGCTAAGATAAAAATGGAGTAATCCAAATAAGTATAAAAGCTTAAATTTCAAGCTTGATAAGTGCTATGTCTTTTCTCACTCTCTCCTAAGTTTATTAAGACTTAAAACATTCAGAATTTTGTACTTTTTAAAGGCAAGAGCAGAGAATCAAAGCAAAACTGTTCATTAAATTTTTATTACTTTAACAGACACATTTTAATTTCAGAATCTAATCTTTTTCTTTTTTCTTCTTTTACAATTATGGAAATCCAAACATGTAGAAACATACACATCATCTACTCCAATTCAATCCTTTTAATAAATAATTATTACTGTGCAGGTATTATTAATGCAACATTACCTTAGGAAGAAATATTAACGTACTATAATTAATTAATTATTTGCCTTGGGAAAATGGTGTAAGAAAATCAAAATTCTGATAAACATCAAAATAAATCTATTTATAGCATTTCTAAAATTTTGCACAAATTTATAAAACTGGCATTCAATTCAGTGCAGAATATTATGTCTTTATTGTTTCATTAGTTTAATCTGATGCCAACTGTGATAGTAAACAACAAACCATAGAGAACATTTAAAATGGTGTAACAAAATATTATAAGATATGTACCCTATGTAGAAAAGTATGTATCTTGAGACTGTAGCTACACTGCAAAAGGAGATTTTTCTGAACTTCTAAAAAACTACAGGCTACAAACCTTGCACATTCCTTAATAATTGGTCTAAATACCAATGACTCATTTCTTTTCCTATGTGTTCTCCAACTCCAATTTTAAACAAAGGAAAAGTTATTTTTAGAAGTTGTGGTATTCTAGAGCAAAAGTTAATATTTTAAACTTTATTCACAGTATCCATGAATATTTGAGGAACTTGTCACAAGTCTCATCCTGGCTGAAACTATGTGGGCATCTTCACACAACGGTTCCAACCCCAAACTATTCAGTAAGTACAAAACACTTCCAGAATTCTTTATAATGAGCCCCCTGAAGATCAAGGGCTGGGAGTACAGCTTAGTATGGAAAGCTTGCCTAGCATGCTCAAGGCCCTGAGGGTGATCCCAGCACTGGAAAAACACAAAACAAAACAACAGCAACAAAAAACCAGGAAGGCCAATACATACCATGTGAATGAAGTATTAAAATAGCAATCAAACATGATTTTCAAGATAGAGATAACTGTACTATTAGGAGAAAAAAAAAGATTTCAGTAGGAAAGGAATTTAACATTAATACTATTCATTACCTTTTGTGTTAATTTATTTTTGCCAAGCATGGTGGCACATGCCTACAATTCTAAAACTCCGAGAGGCTGAAGGAAGAATCACAAATTCAAACCCAATCTGGGCAATTTAATAAGACCTTGTCTCAAAATTTTAAAGTGGGCTCAATCCCCAATACACACATACTGAGAATGCCAAAAGCGTTCAATTACAGACACTCATCTAAACATTAAATACTTAATAGTGTCCTAGACAGATTAAAAACTCAAAAGAACTAACTTTATACTCAGTAAACATTTCAACCCTGCAGAGTTCTTTTAATTTTTATAGTCTTTGCAATGTAGGCTACTAAGTACACAGGGAAAATTAGCTCATGGAAATCAACTGGTATTTTGCCTGTTTAGTTCTCATAAAGTTTTAAAACTAGAGTTTTCAATTTGGTTACCTAAGCACGAAAGTGCTTCAATTTGAAAAGCTGAGGCAACCAAATTTTTATCTGCATACTTTATGGCTCCTATTTTCATTAAACATCCATTGTAAAACATTAAAGGGCATAAATCAATTTAAAATTTATCGTTTTCTTCAAATACCTATTATTTTAAAAAATGAAATCTTGCAAAACAATACTTTGAGACAGCACCTTATTTTCCCTTAGAAGTAAAGGCTCCCAAAGGAGAAGGTGCAGAAGACTCCTTTTTTATGCAAGTAAATAAAAACAGTGTCTAAGTCCTGCTGCATATTGAGAGGGGATAATAAGGAGAGAGTGAAAGAATTACTACTTTCCTCATCAGAAAAATCAACCTTACAAATAATGTTTGCAATAGAAGTTGAAAGTTCCTATTTAACAGCTTCCTACTGGTCAAGATTATATCCCTGTATGTAGCCTTTCCTGAGCACTATGAAAACCAAAGATAAAGCTCTCTCCACATGTAGCCTTAACTTCTTTACAAAGGGCACTGTGCTTTATGATTAAGTCATTTCCTACTGAAGAATAAAAAAACTTCTAAATTCTAAATTCTCAGGAAGTGCATGTGTGTGTTTAGTCTGTACTGTATTCAGAGCGCAGCATAGGCAACAATAAATAAGCCATGTACCTGTCCTGTTCATCTCTTTCCTAAGATATTCTTCCTTTTCTATTTCTTTCTTCCGTCTGCCAAACTCCAGAAAAATTCAAATTTTCGTTTTGCCTTATTTTCTTTACTATGTTTAAACAAATGGAAAATGAGGTAGGAAAGAAGTAGTCATTTGTATTGAAAGTGCTACTAAGTTAGAAATTATTCATGTACTGTCATTCTTGATAGTAAAATTTCTAGCCACAGAAACAAACCTTTTTGTTAATATGAAACAACTACAGCTTCACAATTTTAAACTTACTTCAAACTTTATTCAGAACTACAGAGAGGTGGGAAATTAAACATTCATTACTGAGAGTCATTAAGCAATTTAAAAATCTACCTTATAAATAAAATCTATCTTATGTAGTAATATAATGCCCCCTATGGACTAAACTCCAGTACTTCAACATTAGTGAAATGAATCTAAGGAAATGGAAAAAATTTTAATCTACAAAATGAATGACAATACAACTTACATGACAGAAAAATGAATATTTTTGAAGTCTATAAACAATTTCACATCAGCTAAAATGAATACTAAAATTCATGGAAAAACTAAAAATACTACTACAAGAACTGAATAAATGCTGATGCTAACAATCTAAAACATATATAGTCCTAAAAGGCTCAAAGCATTTCTGAATTTAGAATTCAAAAATTAAGTCATAAGGCTCTGAAGCAGAACTTCTAAAACTTAGTTTTCCTTAAAATACAAAGATTTGAGAAAATTGAGGTCATTTCAAAATGTTTATATTAGCACGATTCAAGCATTTTATTTACAAGGTCAAAATTTAAAATTGTTTACAAAAATTATTTTTAAAGTCTTTTATAAGAGTAAAGCACATATATGTAGCTCACTAAACGCCTTTGTCCAACTGAAAAAACTAAATTACACATTGTCAGTTATACAGTATTCCACAGAACTGGTTTTCTATTAACACTAGATGGCACCAACACCCAGTCTACAGTTGACCGCGCAATGGATGTCAGAATCTGTTTTCTGGTCCTTCCAGAGGACTGTGGCCCGGCACCAGAGAACCAGATTAGAGCACGATGGTTAACAGGAAAACACCACCATCAACAACAAACTGGCATGTGAGACCAAATGATCTCTAACCAGAATTCAAAATCAGTTTTAAATAGATCAGACTTAAATGTATAAATGAAAAAGTATAGAGACATAAATTTGTAAAAAAAAGAAAATATCCCCAATATAATGAAAAATAAAATCTTTTAGAAAATTGAAGGACAATGTAAAATGACAAGTTTGCATAGTATACATATGAACACTCATAAAATCAGAAAAAGAACAACTAAATGTAAAAATGGTTAAAAGGTTCAAATGAACACACCAAAAATAGAGAATAAATATACAGTATGTTCACATCCACCAATAATCAAGGATCAAAACAACAAGATAACCACTTTTCACCTATCAAACTGGTAAGAATTTTTCAAAAACACCAAACATAAATTTCTGGAAACATACCTATGAAATTAAAAAAAAAAAAAAAAAAGGTGGTCATGGTGGCATATACCTGCAAAGCCAGCACTCTGGGAGGTAGAAGTAGGCGCTCTACAACTTCAAGCCCAATCTGGGCAATTTAGAGACGTACAGAAACGTTATCTTTATGTGAAAAGTATAAAAGGGCTAAGATAAGCTCAGTATGAAGGCCCTAAGAGGGAGGGAGGAGGGAGGGAGGGAGGGGAAAAGTTAGTTTCCAAATGTTATATAATGTGGAACTGTCATCTCAACAAAAACAATATCAACAGGTGATGATAAGAAAAAAGTTTTTGTATTGTTACAGGGTGAAACTGGTACAATTTTTCTGGTGGACAACTTTTGTCAAAACTCTTAAACATGTTCACACCCATTAACCTATCACTAGTAGTTGTGAAAAAGAATTCAGATATGTAAAATATTTATACATATAAAGAAATTAGTAGCAACAGCATTATTTATAAATAAAAAAGAAACAATTTAAGGATCTGTCAACAGCAAGCTGACTGGTTAAACTATATCCATACTAAGGAACCTTATAAATTATGCAGCAGAATGTTTAAAGATACAGAAATGTTTGCATAAAATATTGCTAAAAAATTTAAGCATATAAACAATATTCAGAACATGATCCCAACTTAGTAAATAATTACACTAATGAAATATACATATATTGGAAACAAACTAGAATATATTCTAAAATTTCATAAAAACATAGTAAATTTCTCCATCTCAGTGCTTTTCTGCATTTTTCCAATTTGTACAATGAGTATAACTCCAGATTATTTCATGAGTAGTTGCCCTAAACTTCACTGAGGACAGGTCCTTGAGGGGAATTCCTACTACTCAAATCACTGAAACGTTTTCCCAAGGTGGAGAAAAAGCCAGAATTAGAATTCAAGTCTGAAAAATGCTCACATTGGAATTATTTTAACCACATTTATCTAATGGTATCTACCTTTGATAGTACATATATATTCTCAATCTGCACTAGGTCTACAGTAAGCTATAAAATATATCTCATTTTTTAAAAAAGTGAGTCCTTTTATTAACAATAGTCAGGTAGCTAATTCAGCCACACTGTACATTTACTAATAGCCTCACAGTTAAAGGCTTCTGTGGTGAAGAGGATTAAACACATGACCTTGCTTATGCAAGGCAAGTGCTCTACCACTGTTACATTACCTATACTGAAAGTGAGGGAAGGCAGAAGGGAAAGAGGACTAAATCAAGTAATTTATGAATATTCAATTGTAAGGGTTATGGGAGAGGGATTTGCAAACAAATCTTGATATTCTTTTATGACATTCATAGTCTATTATAGTGATATGAGGCAACCACTCTAGAATTATTTCAGACATACTGCAGGACTGAAAATGAGTAAATATGCTGGTGGTATTAGGAATCAGGGCTCTCACTATTCAAACAGACAAAAAAAAATGAACAAGAACAAACTTTATGGGAATGGTTTAAAACTAGAGATATATACACATACATACATATATTTCCTCGGTCTGTCCACTTGAAAAACTTCCATAAGCATGCCTGTATTTTGCTATGGTAGAAAGAAATGATCCCATTCTAACCCCTCCTTCTCCACAAAGAGTTGCCACGTCCTTCAGTCAAATCAAAGGTCCCCTCTAAATCATATAATTTACCACCAAAATAAGTACAGCTATCAACTGCGAACTACGATGTGATAAACCAGAAATTCACAATTTCACTTTTGCTCACAGCAGAATGCCAAGGGTCAACTAAAAACATGGAGTTGAAAAATCCATCACTTTGAAACCATTGTGGTAAAAACTAGAAAAAGAATCATCAATGAACACTAAATCTGGAAAGGCAGATTTTGATGGGGAGCAAGATACTTATATGGTCTTGAAATGTAACCCACAGAATATTTATTAATTTTAAAGGAGGAAGTAGAAATCAGGGAGTACCTCAACCAGATGGTAAAAATTAACTTCACCAATAAGGGACTAAATCACAGCAAGTACTTCCAGATGTATTACAAATAAGAAGGAAACTATCTGATGTACACGGTATTTTTTGATCACGAATCCATAGCCTCAATCTAACCACTAAAGAACACTAGACAAATCCAAAATGAAGAATGTTCAATTAAAGTGGGAGGGATGCTCTTTAAAAATTTTTAATGTCGTGAGAGATAAAGAATGGAAACATTTCAAATTAAAGAAGCCAAAAGAAACATGACAACTAAGCACAATGCTTGGTCCTTGACTTGATGTTGTACTAGAAGGGGGAAATATGATATAAATGACATTATTAAGTGAACAAACAAAATTGGAAAATGATGAGACAGTTAAAGCTGGCTTGTCAACTTGACTGGCTGGAGAGTAACTATGGGATAGTAAAGCACACTTCTGGGTGCTTTACTAACCTGGACGAGTTATGGAGAAGTGACTGAAAAATATAGTGAGTATTTAAAATAAAAAACTTACTACAGTAAGAGACATTATCAAGAATGTTGGAATACTAAAGTAAGGGGGAATATTTTAAGGGGCATTAATGGCAATGCATCTTTTATTGCAATACCTTTTTAAAAATTAAACATTTTTTGATCACATGTGAAATATTCATGGCAATTTTATAAGCTAGAAACATTACAGTGTGACATCATCCACCTTATTCAATAGATCTGGCATTGTCCAATTTCTGGATCTTCCCCAAAGTCAAATAACCATAAAAGGTAAATGTTTTTTAGTCAATTCAGGATATCAAAGCAGCCACAACAGCACAACTAAGAACACAAAAAGAGAACTTCCAGAGCTGCCTCAGAAAGTAGCAGGAATCAGCGTGTCCAAATCATGAGGGAATATTTTGAGAAGGATTAATGGCAATGTGTCTTTTAGTATAATTAACATTTTTAAACTTAAGCATTCACTTTATTGTTTAGTTAGTTCCTGGCCCCTTTCTCCCTAGCAACGTTACCCTGCTCTGCTTCCTGGCTTCCATGGGTTTGAGCAGCTTTCCTCCTCCAGGGCCTTCTGCCATGCAGTTTCTGCCTTGAAGCCAGTCAACCACAGACTAAACCTGAAAATGTGAACCAAACAAACCTTTCCTCCTTAAAGTTTTGGGTATCAGGTATTTTGTCCAGTGATAGAGAAGGTTACACACATATGGACAGTGATCAGAAAACAGTATTGTATCAATGTAAATTATTAAGTAAATAGCTGTACTGTTATGACATTTGAACTATTTAGGGATAAAATGCCAAAGGCATAACTCACTTCTAACGGTTCAGAAAAATAACAAATGGTAAAGCATATAGGGTAAAAATGTTAAGAGCGATTTCAGACGAAGGGCACAAGGTGATTTTTGTACATTTAGTTTCCCAACTTTTTTCTAAAAATGGAAGTTCTCTGCTAACAAAAATTTAACTTAAAAAATCAATTAGCTTTAAAAGAAAGAAAAACAACCTCAAATGATACCATCAGCTTTTATTCTTATTAATTCCAGTCAAAGATAATTAGCAACTAACATAAAAGAAACTCTTCTCTAGCATAAATTGGTTTTTCAGTTTAGTTCTAAATAAACCTAAATGTTCCTTTGCAATTATTCACACATGCCAGTCTGCAAATCCATCCATATGCCTAACTGCAAGCGAGTCTATTCAGATACTGATCGTAATATTCATTAAAACAGAATCTGGAAAACTTTTGTTATCTATGTATAAATTAGTAACACATTTGTTTACTGATGTTTACTATCTATAAGTTACACAAATCAACTTCTATGAAGTTATCTATCAATTACTGTCAACGGTCTTGTACTCACGGCTATTACACACTCATATCCCTAAAACTGTCATCCCTATGACAGATTCCATGCATCATCCAGCAAAAATATTTTAATTATCACAGTGCTGCCTGTCAGTTAACTAATCTTTTCAGAAGTTCCACCACTTTGGCCTATATATTGCATACCATTTATGTAAGAATTAAGACTATTTTACCTTATACCTGTTATCTTAAAGTGAGTGGGAAACCGAAAAACCTCAAGTGCCAATAATATAAACAAAAATGGAAAAAGAAAACCATAACTCTTTAGCCAATGTTTTAAAACATTAAACATTTTAATGTTTTAAAACATTAAAAAGAACATAAAATGCTGGCCCTGAATAATTAATTAAAAACTGTCTCTAAACGATGAGGTATAATGGCAGAGCAAAAAATGGATAGTGATAATTACAGCCTAGAGAAAAATCAGTGTATTTTAAGAATACAGCTTGTTTTAAACTCCTTTATTGGGAGGGTATAAGGAAGACCAATATTCATTTTTTCTTGTCAAGTTTTACTTTAAAAAATTAATAAAGCAATGAAGTATGTATGCCTAACTTTATACTTCTCACTGAAAAAATAATGTTCTAATTAAAATATCAAAAGCATACTTCAGAACTGTTCTAAGATATAACAAATCTGAAAACACTTTAATATCTCGTATCTTCACGCTATGACAACACACTGAAGAGATATTCTAATAAAAGCTTTTTGCAGTTCCATGAGACAATATTAAAATTACTAACAACTAACTACGTGGAAAAGTTAAAAGAGCAAGGGTGAGTGATGAGTCCAAGAAAAGCAGAAAAAGTACTAACCTATGTAACTTTCATAGTGGGACAGAATTCTCATCAATGTAATATATTAGATGCTATGAATATATGACACAAAATATAATGGTAATTCCATGGTTCAAGTTAAAAAGGGGTATGAAAGCATGAAATAGTGCATAGATTACCTGATGTTTTACTCAGCTCTGCTGAAAATATAGCAGATGGTGATCTGTCCTCTTTTTCTGTATCAGAAGGAAGTTTTTTCTCAGTTTCTTTGATAAGAACTTTGGGTTTAATTATGCTACCTATCTCTGTATGAGCTGCCAAAGCAGAACTATCTTGAGGCAGTAAGGGCACCTTTGATGTGTCAGGTCTATCTCTGGAGAACTCATCTGAGACAAGGATTTTATCTTCATCTGTAGGGTGTATGTTCTTGAAAGAATGGTCATGGGGCATTTCTGAGCACGGCAATGACCCAGCTCTATCCTGGACATTAGCATTTTCACTTTTGTGGGGTATTTCTAGGTCACTGTATTCACTAGCTAATTTAGAAGAATCAGTTTTGGAAGTGACCAATGTGGGAAATTCATCTATAATCTCAATTGGAGACGAATCTGAAAATGTTTCATTTTCTCTTACACTTGCTTCCTTAGAAATAAATAAGTCATCATTTGAGTACACTGCAGTGTCAAGCTCCTCCATCTGCAAAGGTATTTTCTCCTTTCTGGTCAAAGATGAAACTCCATCAGGTGATACAGTATTTTTTGTAGTATCTAAATTAGGTTGAAAAGATTCCAAATATGGTTTTCCCCCTTCAGGTGGTAATGCACTGAGTTTTCCCACATTTTCTAGTTCTATTATTGACTGAGATGAAGTTTCTGCAAGATTTTCTTTCATGAGCATCACAGCTTCTTCTTGTTTTTGTGGAACTTCAGGTATTGAGTCATCACTAAATAAGTCAACAGGTTCAGAATCAGGTGAGGAATCCTCAACTAGCTCAGAATGATCAGAGACTGGCTTTTCAACTTGTGCTATTTCTGAATTGTTGGAGAAATCTGGACTTGGTTCAGTAGAGAGCTTTGTTTCTTTAATTAAATCACACGCAATAGATATATAAGGAGCTTCTGTTTCCTGAACAGTTGCAGTAATACTTTCAGGTTCTTTAATTTCTTCCTTTATTCCTGATACTTTCTTTAGAGATACATTCATGGCCTCTTCATATGGTGGGGGATTTTCAGGTTCATGTTTTATGTTCTCATAATTAACTGGAGGAGCTTCTAACGGTGATGAACTGGGCTGTGCCACAGAAACACCAGCATTAGGAACTAGAGAATTTAATGGAGCTTCCATAACAATGTCAGGTAAAACTGGTGAAGGAGTCGCTTCAGATTCTTCAAATGACGGACAAAGCTGTGATACAGGGTAGAGTGACTCCTGCATAGCTTCTGATGTTTGGACTAGATCCACTTTTGTTTCATAAGCAACTTTTGTACCTGCAGCTTCATTAAATTCACTTTCACATGCTTCTTGTACTAAATCTGGAGTTAACCCTTCAGGCATGTTTGTCACCACTTCCTCAGTCACCTTTGATAAATTGTCTGTTGTAACATAATCTGTCTCAGAATCTTGTGTTGCCATAAGGAAAGGGTTTGATGTTTTGGTACTAGTCTTCTCTGTTATAATTTGAGCCTTTTTTTCTTCTATTTTTTTCTCATCAGTCTTATTTTCTGAAGTATGATCTTCCAACAAAGGAAAGATGTTTGTTGCAATGCTCTCAGTTGCTGGTGGATTAAAGGGAGCACATGTGATATATGCTCTTGAACTGTCCTTTACAGCTTCTGGTGTACTGGGAAAAGAAGCATCATCATTACTGCTTTCACTATCTTTTTCATGATTTGTTTGCTCAGCGTTCTCTGCAAAACCTTTCTTGTCCACTTTACTTTCCAACTTGCTTTCTATGTTACCTCTAGCAGCCAACACATCCCTATCTCCCTTACAAGTATCTTTCACTTCCCATACTTGCTCAAATGGTTTGAAGTCTGCATATTCCTCCCTCAAAGGTGCTTCTACTGCAAGTCCCATTTCATTATAATTGTCCTTTGTTTTTTCTGGTGATACTCCTTTGTCGTCCACTTTAACCAGTTTAGTAAGGACTACAGCGGATTCCTCTTGATTACGAACAATGGCATCACTAACTAAATCGTCCTCTTTATTCTTCGTAACTCTTACTTCGCTAGGATTTTCTGCTAACATGGCAGATTCCGCTTTTGAAGAGCCACTGAATGATGATCCCATTTCTGAGTATTCTAGTTCTGAATACTCTGTTAAATCTCTATCTACAAATAGATTTTTTGCCTTCTCTGAGAACTCTTTAGAAGGTTCATTTGAAGTTTCTTGAAGTGCTCCTTCCATGGGAGATACCGCTGATAAATTACCAAGGTATTCATGTTCTTTAAAAGAAGCAGTTGAGAGAGGAGACAGAGAGGGAAGAGAAGCAGCAGTTTCAAGCAGGACAGATGGGAAATCTTCTTGACCAGCCGAAACAGTGTTACCTGGCTGCTCCTTCAAGTCCATAATTTTTTCTGTGGCCATGGACAGAAAGGAAAGTTAGAGAATGCCAGTGTTCTTAGAGTTAATGCAAGTTTTATGACAGACTCATAAAATAGTGTTAGTATAAGTCTTAATTCTTCACTAAAATGAAATGTTAATAGCATTTAATAAATGCAAGTAGATTTGAATATTTTTCTGAAAATAATAAACTGTCAATAAAAGATATGCATGGTTATTGCATAGCATTTTGATTGCAGTTAATACTAATGCATTGTATAGTTCAAAGTAGAGAATTTTAAATGTTCTCACAGCAGAGAAATAAGAATGTGTGCAGTGACAGACATGCTTAACAATCTGATTTGCTCATTTAACAATTATATATGTACTGAAACATCACACTGCACACTATAGACATATCCAATTATTTGCCAGTTAAAAAATAAATTAAAAAGTATGAGTATAGTTTCACAGGCAATAATATGCTATGCAAAGACAAACTCAAATTTGGAAAATTTCAGATGAAAAATGGTTTTTAACTAGTTTAAGAGAAAAGATTTGAGAAGAGTTTGACTGACAGTATAGAAAGAATAAGTAGATGCCAGCTTGGCATTTATTCCTACATAAAAGCCTTTGGCTATATGCAAGTAAATATTTGAAGAAAAAGAATGGTCAATATGCAACTATAAGCCGAGGGTCTACAAAGTCTCAATTACTAAAGAACCTCTGCCCACTTTTCCCTTGAACACAACATACAAAATGCAAATTTCAACTTTTTCACTTGACAATGCTAATTTACAGTAAACCCAAACTACTCAGTAAGAAGTTAACACAATTAAAGAGTTAAAGTTAGAATACAGAGGATAAAAGGCTGGCAGAAAGAACTTGCCTGCAGAGGAGTGTATCACAGGCTCAGATGCAGCAGGAAGAGCAAAAAGGGTCTCATCTGAAAAACAAATAGAATATAAGCTCAGCAGAAATAAAGACAGGTTGGAAGGAGACTAAAGGTAAGAGGAACAAGCAAGGGTTCAGTTTATAATGAGTTAACAAAAAACTTTATCTACAGAGAAAAGGCCAAGACAGAAAGGAAGTGAGAAACAGTACCATTAATCCAGACAAATCATCACATATATTATAAAAGGCTATTTATAGAACCTATCATTTTTCAAGAGACAATATATGTTAATGTTAAACAAACTTTATGGACAAAAGCAGCTTTAAAATAGTGTTCTCATTTAATAGATTATACCCAAGACTTTTAGTCAACTTTCACTATTGTCTTACCATAGTCAAGCTAAAAATTTAAAAGATAAATTTGAATAAAATTACTTTTGTTCAATCATTTATTGGTATATGTTCAATTTAGAGGAACACTTTCAGAGAACTATGAATTTTCCATTACATTTCTAGGTTATCTATTCTCTTATTTTTATTTTTTGGTACTGGAGGTAAATCCAGGGCCTTGAGGCCCTTAACACTGAGCTACATACCTATCCTGTCTATTTTTGAGAAAAAGTCTCTGTACATGCCCAAGTGGGACTTGAGCTTTCGATCCTCCTGCCTCAGGCTCTCAGGCATGCAGCAGCAATTCTGGCTCTACAGAGCCATTCTTGGTTGAAACATGTTAAGATGGAATGTATGTGTTCCCTGCCCCCATTCATATGTTGGAATCCTAGCCCTTATGTGACCATATTTGAAGACGGAGTTTTGGGGAGGTGACCAGGTTAGATGAAGCCATAAAGTGAGTCCAATGGAATTAATGGTCTTACACAGAGACACCACAAGGGTTGCTTTCTTCTCTCTCAACCATATGACAGCACGAGAGCACATAGGAAAATTGGTATCACCAATAAATCATAAGAAGAGACCCAAGAATAAATAAAATCTACCAAGCCAACACCTTGATTTGAGAAACTTCTATTACTGAAGCCACCTGGTCTGATAGTCATGGCAGCCAGAGCAGACAACATGCTACATATCGATATACTAACTTTGTGCAGTGTCATTTTGTATGTGTAGCTGAAAGATCCTGAGCTAAAGATCTGTGTTTTATACCTGAAAAAAATCCTTTAGACTAAGACAATTTGAACAGCTTGAGGAATGATAGGAAGGTATTCCTATAGCTGAGGACCTAATGAAGACATGCTAGAAGGCTGACCAAAACAGATAAAAAGAGATACAGCTATCCTGAGTATGAACCTCTTTGAAGTGTATAATAAATGCCCCCATCCCTCATGCACAGGAGCCCTAACTTCCCAATGAGAAATAAATTATGTATAAATCTACATGGGTATGATGCCATACTTTTTAAAAAAGGATTCTTAAGCACTGTAGTGAGGAAACACTGAGTGTATTTAAAAGGGTCTCCTATAACCTAAAACAGGCAGGATGAGACAGTAGTGCCTTAGAAGACTTTACATAGTTTTTAAAGATGATCTGCTACGTGGTCTTAGTTAAATTATACAACTTTCGTTTGTAAAATAAGGACCAATTCCTTTCAGTGAAAACAAGCATAAGCTTGCATATGCTGAAATTTAGGGGTCAAAAAGTAAAACCAAATAATTTAGACAAAACTGTAAATAAAAGCTTACTGTTAACAAAAGAGTGCTGCTCTCATCTAGACAATATAGTTAGATATTAATTCCAAGTAGAGGCCAGTCTACTTGGAATGTGGGCTAGAAACATGTATTACTGTTAAAAACAGAGAGAAACAACCTATACCTGGAATTATGCCAAAAACTTAAAAGTGTTTCTTTCTTAAAATGCATCCTTATTTATTAAATACCAGAATCCCCACTACAGGAAAACTATATTCCTGGCACTTGATAAAGTAAAATGTTTTCAAGTTGGTATTTCAAATATACATTGAATTTCTAACAAAAAGAAAATATTCACTGTATAAAGTGGTATTCAATCCAAATTTAATCAAAGTAAGTACTACATGTAAGTTCTTAGAAAAAAATCCAGAAGAGATCACTACCATCTGAGTCTTCAAGAACAAGACTAGCACTCTCCTAATAAAGCAATCATGAATCATCAACAAACTAGTTAGGCTCAAATTCTGATCTATCACATGTAACAACAGGTAACCCTGAAAAAGTTACTACTTAGCCTTTCTGGGCCTCATTTCCTCATTTACTAGTACCTACCTCAAAACTGTACGGGATAGTGGAGGAAAGGAAACAGTAACTTGCCTACATCAGAGCCAGAAGCAAAAGAACCAATGTTCAAACTAACCTAACTCCCAAATCTTTGTGATTTATCGTCAAACAGATATGCCTATCTGAAGCATTAATGGAGGCCAGGTACTTTGCTCACCCAATTTATCTAAACCCCATAAGTACTATTTCTAAGCACCTGCTCAAATCACAAACTGAAAATAATGGATCTAAGATCTGAATTCAGAGTTTACAAATCTGTATTTCTTTTTCTTTAGCACTCTGGACTTTGTATTTCCTTTTCTGGACGTTATGTAAGTTTAGAAGTTAAATGACTAAAATTCAGAATGTTAAAAAAAAGTCTGATCAACAACACTGTCAAATTTAAAGGCTAAAATATCTACAATTTACTTCACAAAATTTATTCTTTGTTTTGAAAATACTGATTTTAGATTAGTCTTTGTTTTTCTACAAATATCCTTTCACAAGTGAATGAATGACTTTATAACCAAGGATAATATATTAATTAAAAAGCATAACAATGAACTACCAAGATGTTACATACATGAATACAGATGTACACAAACATATGCACACTACTAAGATTATAAAAATGGGCAAACAGTCCCTTTTATGTGAACTATTCATAATGCTAAATTCTAACTGAATGAAACAAACACTTTAATCATCAACCTCATTTTTCCTACTTCTAACAGACAGCCAAATATATACATATAACAATAAAGAAGTAAGGTCACACTAAAAACATAAGGGCACAAATTTTTAAAGTAAGTTTTCACTAAACAGATAGAGAAGCCAGAACTTTTCTGGCTTTCCACTCCATTGCTATTGAATATTCCTCAGAAGAAAATTACACATTCTCTTGCTCAAAAACATTTACGATCTCTCAGATAAACAAGGTCCTATATAATATTGCCCCCAAATTAGCTGTCTAAAGTTATTTCAGTAACTTTATATCTGTGCTGGCCAAACAAGTCTTCCTAACCATACCTACACTTCTCCTTCCTTCATATTTGAACACTGACATCCATTAAATCACAAATGAGTAACTTATTCAAAGTCACATAGTTAGGTAATGACAAAGCAAAACAATTTTAACTGTCACTACAGTCAGATACCTTGTTTCCTTATTATCTGCAGTAAAATGAACACAGTCACTGAACTACTCATGACACCATTAAAAAAACAACTGTTTCCAGTGACCTGTCCCTGCTGTTAAGATACTTGCTAAACTAAATTCAAAACTATTAAGTTTAGACTGCTTCAGTTCAACATATGCTAAATGCTAATTATTTCTATTACATAAGTATCATTTCAAAATTAAAAGTTAACTAAAGAAATTTGACTTTTAGTATACTTTTTTAAAAAGTATGAATGGAATACCAGCTTATTATGGCAATTTACTACTACTGATAATTCAAAAATTAGTATCTCACCAATGTCCACCCACTCAAATACTGAGTATTTTCTTTGACATGGTCACTTCAAAAACATTTACTCTACCATGCTTAAGGCGCTGTGTTCAATCCACAGTACCACCACCAAAACAAAATAAAAAAATGCAAAACACAGTGGCAACTATACAAAGAATGCCTTCTGATGAGTGACTGTATCAAGCTAATTCTTACAACATAAATAACTATAAACATGGGCAAAATATATAAAGCCACTGTGTTTAGACACTGGATAAACAGCAAAGGAGTGAGAGTCCTAAAAATACAGCCCAAAGCAGAGGAGCCCAAGAGTACCACACTCTTATCTGAACTAAGGACACCTGCAAAATTGTCTGGAATCTGCAAGGCAGGGTAACACACAATGGAAAGCCTCACAGAAAGGGAGCTCCAGAGATTTAAACAGGGGTTCCCCTAAAGTACACTGAACATTTTACTGCAAATGCACAGCATGTAAATGTAAAAGATTCAGCAAGGTGTAGCTGAGAAACCTGCAGTAGATTTTTGAATGAATATTTTAAAAGATAATGCAGGAAGACTTGAACTAAAAACTGTGCCTCTTCCCTCCCTGCACCTTCCAACTCTGTCCCTCTTCCAGTTGCAAAAACTCTATTTCCATTCTTTTTCCTTCAATTGTTTTTCCCCCATCTCCTTTCTCTCTTCCTTCACCACCTTCCTCAATCTCTTGCTCCTCTTCCCACTTGGCAATGATCTCCCTACTTCCTATTATCTATCTTTTACTTTGTTCTTTATATATATTTTCAGTTTCTCATATAAGAGAAACCATGTGGTATTTATTCAAGCTTGTGTGTCTAATTTATTGCATTTAATATTATGGTCTCAAGGCGTATCCATTTTTCTACAAATACCAGAAAGGGTACATTTTAAAAGCAAGACTACTAATCTAGTAAAAAAACAGCACAATGTACAGGAAAATATGCATCTACCTTACACTTGATGAAAGACTAAATGCATTTACTGGAGAGTCCAAATAAAACAAGGACTCTACTAGCCTTACCACATCTATAGCATAAAGATCTGAAAGGAAAATGAAAACTGTCTTAACTTGCAGATAACAGCACTGTGTAGTTAAAAAATTCTAACATTTATATACCTTAATAACACCAACAGCCAACCTTTATATAAGGTATTTATATACCCTAATACTTTATATATAAGGTGTTTATATACCTTAATAACACCAACATTTATATACCTTAATAACACCCAACAGCGAACACAGCAAGATGCAAGACAAGTACAAAAGCAACATACGAAACTCAAACTGTATTTCTATGCAAATGACTGACAAATAGAGAATGAAAATGTTAAAAGATCACTGATAACAGCAACAAAAAAAGAACCATAAATTTTAACGAGATGTACAAAACTTCTAGCCTGTACAAAGCACTACAGAGGGAAATTAAAGATCTAAACAGTAGAGAGCCTTATCCATGTTCATGGACTGAAGGATTTAACGTAGAATTTCAAGAATGGTTCTCTGAACTTCACTCATGTCTTTCTCTGCATCACAGGACTAGAGACTGGACTCAGTGGCACTATTATTTTCAAAGATGTTGGTACAGTAATCAAGCCTCAGAAAGCAGAAATGGTGTCTTGCTTGTTAGCAAAGGAGCAGGCATGCTTCTTATATAGCAACAAAAGATTTAGTTCCACTTATCTCAAAAACCCTCTCCTGTAATAAAACCCACTGGAGGAGACAGGCAAGGTGGCACACACCCGTAATTTCAGCACTTCAGAGGCTAAGGCCAGAGAATCACAAATTGAAGCCAACCTGAGCAATTTAGCAAAACACTGTCTCTAAATAAAAAATGAAATAAAACAAAAGGCTGGGGGACCCAGGGTTCAATCACCAGTACTGTCAAGAAAGAAAAGAAAAGAAAAAAAAAAAAGAAAAGGAAAGAAACCACTGCAAGAGCACATGTTACTTGGTACTCTCTCTTTGTTGCTCAATGGGAAAGGAACCTCAGGAAACCAGGAAAAGATGTGATTTTCCAGCTACTGTAATTGCTGCAATACAGCACTTCATCTCTAACCCAAAGCCAGTATCCACTAAACCATGGCAGGCTAACTTGATAGCTTTCAAACAGGGTAAAACCTCAAAGATATTTATTCTCCCCACAGCAACTTACAAATTCATTTAAATTCAAATTAAATACTAGAAGTGAACAAGCAGATTTAAAATTTATACAAAAAGATAAAGCTCAACGATACAGCTTGGTGGCACAGCACCTGCCAGGTAAGTGCAACGTCCTGAGTTCAATTCCTGATACAAAAAAATAAAAAAAGAAAAATGAAAAGATCATGAACTTATAAGAGACAAACTCTGAGAAGATCAAACTTCAGTCTCACTACTTGAGTTTTGGGCTTAACAGTAATCAAAACAGTCTGTTACGTGCATAGAGATACACAAGTACATCAACAAAACAAAATAGGTGTAAACAGACACTTTTTATATGATCAACTGGTTTTTGACAAAGGTACTTAAGCAATATAACAGGAGAAAATAATGCTTCCAAGAAAATTCTGCTAGCTTAATTTAGAGAAAACATGAAAAATTAACAGGCAAGCTAGACTAGCAAAATATATTGATAACAAATCTAAAAAAGATTTGAGTAAAAAATGTGCACATCAGTATAAAATCTACAACTAATTTGAGAATGAGCAAATTGCTTGCATACTTAGCAAAACATACATATAATCAAGACATGTAAAAGTCCTCTAATTCATTAAATCTGAATTAAAACCGTAAGTACTACATCCCAATTAAAATGGCTAAAATTAAGAAGAGTAATAATATCAAACCTTGAAAATGCAGAGCCATAAGAATTCTCAAACACTGTTTGTGGAATTGAAATCACTTCAGAAAACAGTTTGAAAATTTCTTAAAAAGTTAAATTTGTGCTTATTTGATGATTCAGCAAATACCTAACAGCTTTTACTCTTAGGTATTTACTCAAGAGAAATAAAAACATATGTAAAAAGAGACCTATATAAGAATGGTCATTGTATGTTTTGCTCATAATAGCCAAAAAATAAAAGAAAAATAGTATCTAGGAAAAAGTGAGTAAATAATTAAACTGCAGTACATTCATCTCATGTAATACCACTCAGGAGTAAAAGGAACAAATCATTTATAACTGCAATGTCACTGATAAAACTTTAAAAGTATTCCATTTGAATCCACGTAGTCGGATACAAGAGTATTACTGTTTCACATAATGCTTTACAAAACACGAAACTAATCTATGGTAAATAGAAGCAGAGATTGTCAGGATGACATTGGGGTGAGCTGGGGTGGGATGCACAGCACACAAAATAAACTGAAAGCCGGGCGTGGTGGCTCCTGCCTGTAATCCCAGCACTTGGGAGGCTGAGGCAGGAGGATCATTGCGAGTTCAAGACCAGCCTAGGCTACCAAGTGAACTCAAGGCCAACCTAAACTGCCAAGTGAGCTCAAGGCCAGCCTAAACTGCGTAGAGAGACCCTGTCTCAATAAATAAATAAATAAATAAATAAATAAATAAATAAATTAAAAAAAGAACTGACCATTAAGGACCCAAGAGAACTTTCTGACTTAAGGAAAAAAATACTATGTATTGCCAGGTATACTCTTTATAAATAACCATATGCATCTGTTATAACATGAAACTATTAACATTTTACTATGTGTAAATTACATACACATATATTCACTGATTAATTGATTGATTGATTTTGGGGAATACCTAGACGGAACACACAACCTAGCCCTTACCAGGGCGCTGTATCCCCAGCCCTAAACTGTATCTTTAAAGCATTAAAATTTAAAAAAAGGTACATGAGCATTCTTCACAAATAGGAGAGAAAGTGCTAATGAGGAAGAGCTCTCAGATAAAGGACATAAGACAAATGTATTGCTAATGTCAGGGCTCTTGAATTCCGATTTTTCTTAACTCTCTCTCCTCTCTCTCTCTCTCTCTCTCTCTCTCTCTCTCTCTCTCTCTCTCTCTCAAACACACACACACATTAGCATGCACACACATACACACACACACACAGTGGTGGCTCAATCTCCACCACTGCAGAAACACAAAACTATCTATAGTATTCACTAAGAAGGAAATGTGAGCATTGGCTGGATAGCTGATATTAATTATTGAAAATCTTGGAAAGATAATTAAGGGCATTGTGGTTGTATTTTAAAAAGCAGTTCTCACAGTTTCTAAGATACATGATGAAGTATTTACGGGGTGTGGGACTGGTAGGATAGGGTGTTGACTGACAGTTGGTAGGGCTGTGATGGCTAAGTAAAATTTGGCAATATTACAAAATTTATACTTGATTTCATCTCAGTTTCCTAAAATCTTGGACTCTCCCAACAAATAATAAGTGTCTTTAGCATGTTAATGAGATGGCTCAGAGTCCCAAGATAAGGTTCAGGATGGAAGCTGGTTTCCGAAAGACAAAGACAGGATGATGAGGGGGTTGGAACTTGTAGTCCTACTGTGCCCTAACTTTGAAGGAGGGGCTGTTTAAATTGATCACCAAGGCCTAAACATACAACCAAGTATGTCAACATAATGAAGCTCCCATAACAAAAGGACTGGGTTCCCAGAGCTTCTGCACAGCTGAAGGCACGGCAGCTCCTGGAAGACAGCAAGGGAGCTCTTGCCCCTTTCCATAGGCTCCGGTTTATGCAATCTCTTTCATTTGGGTGTTTATATGTAGCCTTAATAATACTCTTTATAATAATGGGTAAACACAAATGTTTCCCTGAGTTTATGAGTTGCTCTAGCATATTAACTGAACTCAAGAAGGGAGTCATAAAAAACCCAATTTATAGGCTGGAAGTTCCAGAGAACCAGACTGGTGGGACTAAGCCCTCTACCTAATGCTATCTCCAAATCTGGATCTGATGCTATCACCAAATCTGATGCTATCTCCAAATAGTGTCAGAATTGAATTAAACTCATGCAGGTTTCATCTACTGCCTTCCTTTGTTGACATTCTGCATAATAAAAAGAAAAAAACTAATCACCCTACAAACTAAAATTCCATTGTACTGAAGCCATTAGTTTTACCTACAACTCTTACAGCAGAGCATTAAAATAAATGTTCTTTCAATGTTAACTTTAATGATGGTCCTTCAAATAGTTCATTAACAAAAATTGGCAGGTTAATGTATCTAGGTCATTGATGGCAAACGTTCTACAGACTGAGCGTCCAAACTGAAACCCAAACCCCACTTATTTATCATACATTGCCAACACTGCAATTAAACCTCAATACTAAGATTTCAGTTTAGAAAAAACGACTGCTATACAATGTTTGGCTGCGGTCGCCACCTGGCCCCCCTCCTGACAAGAGAGGGCTCTGCATGCCCACTGCGGCACACATGCCACACAGTCACCATCACTGATCTAGGTCCTCCTTCCGAAGGAAGGAGTTAACACCCCTTAGCCTTTAAGCAGATCTGCGTGCAGTACAGTCTATAAAACCACGTAATAGAATACTTTATCTTTTTCATTCTGATTTTCATACTTTATGCAAAACACAAGTATCCAACGAAGTTTTTGTCAAGTTCTGTGTAAAGATTCAAATATCAAACTCTGATAGAATGAATTTTTTCTTTCCCTGCATGGGCTATAACACTGAACTTTCAATCTTCAACCAAAGGCCCTGCAGTTCTCCTACAATGTAGCTGTTTAACAAAATTTGACCTATTATTAATAAATTAAAAAGAACCTGCCGTGTTTTTTACCCATTTCATATTGTTGTCTGTGTACTTTTGACACCATTTCTGATGTGTAAAATTGGTTGTCCTATACAGTTCAATAGTAAATAAAAGGACACTGCTGAGTTTGGACAGAAAAGTTCTGAAGACTATGAAATGCATCCATGATAGGCTTAAACATCTTTTATAACTTTGTTAGGAAAAAAACCCCACCAGAATTAACAAAGTTAATTCTTCTTATTTTCTGACATCAAAACACCAGTAGCTTTAAAAAATGCTGTAGTTTAGCTCCATCTAGGGTCATCTAAACAATGAAATAAATGAACTGAATAAGTACCCAGCCCTCCAACTTACAAATCAAACCATAAAGTTGTAGGGGTGCAATTTTGCAGGCAGTTTACAAATATGTAATTATGTGATTGCTCTTTTTTTTTTTCTATGTAATTGTTCTTAAAACCACAAGCTTTCTCTGGCTTTAAGAATAAAAAAATACTTATGATGTGTCGATTGTGTGTGTTCTCTTAATCTGCTGCTGTTCCTCTCGTAAGTAAAACCCTCTACTCATTTTTTTTTGTCCCTGTACTCAGCCCAATGACTATAAAAAGAAAAAAAAAAAAAGGCGTATACTAACTTTCTTAACCAATACTGAACATATGTAATAGACCACTAATATAACCAATTTCCAAGTCTTTGTAAAACTTTATAAACCTTCTTCATCTATAGTAATAAGCCCATGAATGAGTACAAACCATTTTTTTAAAAAAACTCTATTTTTAAAACTTAATAGAATATGTCCAGTAAAAATTTCAGACATTATTTCCGTAGCTCCTATTACAGGAATAGAGAATTTTTTCCCTTTTTCAACACACACAAATTTTTAAATAAAAAAACTTTACCTTTCTTTTCTAGTGTCTAATCAATTGAAAAGGGAGGGCCAAATAGGTGAACAATCCATTAATTCAAGTACTTTATACTAAGCAGGATAGGCTAATGTTCACATTTGAAAGGCCTAGATTTCACAAGAGTAGAAACTAAATTTCTGAATATTACATTTGTTAATGTCATGTGTTTGTAGAAAAGTATATAATACACTGAAGTGTGGTTGCACACTTACAATCCTAGCTATTCAAAGGCAGCTAGGCGAAGGCAAGACGAACACAAGCTGGAAGCCAGCCTGACTAACTTAGTGAGACCCTGTCTCAAAATTTAAAAATAAAAATGGCCATAGGTGTAACTCAGAGGGTGCATGTTTATTTAGCATGCATAAGGCCCTAGGTTCAATCTTCTGTACCACCAAAAAGAATGATCTATATATAATTATATATCTATATCTATACCTATATCTATATCTATATCTATATATATCTTCCTATATGTTCACCTATCCATGAATCTATGTGTAATACCAATACCATCAATGCTCCTACCAACCAGGGACATGAACCATACCTTTGTCTAGTGTGTCCATATAATATATGCTACCTGCCCATTAGTTACTCAGTTGTCTTCTTGGTTATCAGATAAGCTGTGCAATATTACAGTGTGCCAGTCCTAACTTATTTTTCTTTTCTTTTCTTTTTTTTCTCTTTTTTTGGTCTTTTTGAGACAGGGTTTCAGAATGCAGTTCAGGCTGGCCTTAAACTCACCTTGTAACCCAGCCTGGTGATCCTCCTGCCTCAGCCTCCTGAGTGCTCAGATTACAGGCATGCTCCCCCACGTCTGGCAAGTCCTACTAACTCTTAATGAACTACTTATTTCTGGAATTTTTCATTTAATATTTCTGACCGCAAGCAACTGAAACCACAGAACATGAACCCATGAATAAAGGGGGATGACCGCATAGTACATTCATGAATTATATGTAGCTATTTTTCTAAAAGTGAAAAAATAAAGACATCTATCTACTATTTCTAGGCAGAAACCTAAAAAACTACTAACAAAGATTAGATTTACAGAATACAACTTGGAGATTCTCTTAACAAGTACAAAAGACATTTCTATCACAATTCTACTGCCATTTGCAAATTTTTACCTCATATATGTAAATAAATGATTTAACTTATAAAACTAGGGCTCTCTGTGGACAGAAAATAATACAATAATTTCAGATTAGCACAAAATATGAAAGTCAGAACTATGGCCTAGGTATGTGTCTTTCAAGGGTTTATGTATAAAAGCTTGGTATTGTGGCAATGGTAAATAGTGGGACCTTCGAAAGAACAATAGAAAATGATTAGGTCAGCTAAAGGCACCACCTTCAGGAGGGATTAAGGTAGTTCTCACAGGACTGCAAGTTAGTTTCTACATTTAAGGATTGCTATAGAAGAGCAAAGCTGGTCTCTCCCCATTCCTGGCTTCCTGTCTTACCACATGATTTGTCCTGCTTATACGTGCTCCTGCCATTGTAACACCACCCACCGTGAATCCTCACAAGAGCCAGACATGCTAGTGCTAGTCCTTTGAACCTCTGGAACTATGACCTAAATAAAGCTTTCGTTACAAATTATCTAGCCTCAGTATTTATTTTGTTATAATAACTGAAGACAATTAGCAGTCATCTGTAGCATCCTATTCATCAAACAAACAACTGCTGCCTACCACATCTAAAGGTACTGTACTCAGTAACAGAGATACATCACATAATCCTTTTCCTCAAAGACTGCATGGTATGGTAGAGGACAGAAATGAGTAAACATTCTACTACCATATATAATATAATATAATATAATATAATATAATATAATATAATATACAAGGTTAGACTAGACTGTTACAGGAATAAGGAAAGCAGTTGAAAAATTAATAATCATGCTGGATATGGGGGCACACACCTGTAAGCCTACCACTTGGGAGGCTAAGGCAGGAGGATCACCATGAGTTCAACGCCAGCCTGGGCTACACAGTGAGTTTATGGCCAGCCTAGACTAAACATTGAGTCTGTCTCCAAAAAAAAAAAATTAATAATCATCTTTCTCTTATATGTGAAACCCAAAATATAAATAAACCAAAGAGCAAAATAAAAACATAAATAGGAAATAGTGAGACAGATCTTTTGCAAAAGGGAAAGAGACCAAGAGATGAGAGAAAGGGATGAAAAAAAGAACCCAGATGTGTTATTTATGTGTACCAACTCCCCACAATGAATTACATACTGCAAACATGTACTACAAACACGTACTATGGGGAGGTGCACTGCTGGTAATAAAAATTTCAAAAATTTAAAAATTAATAATCATCTGAATGGACAAAGAATAAAACAGAATAGAAAGAAAAAATGAAAACAAAGCTTTGTAAATAAGGAAGGGAAAGGGGGTTAAAGAGAGGGGCAAGGAATGGGGAAAAAAGGAAGATACATCAGTACAGGCACAAATTCCAGCAGCTTAAATGTGAAATTATCAATTCCTTTGGAGGGTAAAAACTCTAATCAGAAATTTCAGGGAAGAATCAAGAAATAACATCCAGGGCTTGGGGATGTCTCCAGTGGTAAGGAGCATGCTTAGCATGTGGGAAGCACTGGGGCCTGGG
>PVJX010003229.1:8397-106949 GCA_004027295.1 Dolichotis patagonum | reverse complement strand
TAAGGAATTGTACATTACAATATTCAGAACAAAGAAATGGTCAAAGGAAACGCCACCTTGATAACTTTGCTTTAATTTGCGTAACTGTACGGTAGTGTAAGGTGTAACAGAACATAAGCTGTACTATACGGTCAGCCAAAAATACAACACCATATAAACAAGATTACTGCACAAGAAAAGACTCTATGGAGGCTCTCTAAACAAGACTTAAAAGCTGTGCAAAAAAAGGAAGACAGGTGGTAAAGTGGAGCAGCGAGTCCATAAGTTCGAACAGCATGCCTCATTCCTAATTCCACATAGGTAGGTCATTAATAGGTCATTAAATGAGAAACATCCATATGTGCAATGAGTACCTTTAGTGCAGATGTAAAACTCGGAGCTTGCACTACTGGTTTGTGGGAGAACATGGGTGTAAAAAGTGTCATTCTTTAACTACTTCTTTACCTGTCTCATAGGCTTATTACTTTAATGTCTTTTCTTCAAAGTCTTAACAACGATACTTCAAACAATGCATTATTTTAAATACCACTATTGAAGATATCCTCTCTTTGATACAGCTCCTCTTTAAATTATCCTACGTCTATTTCTGATTCTGACATACAGACCTATATTAACATAAATATCAATTTAAATTCTATGCATATATATAAAACATACATACATACACACCTGCGTATATGGAGATAAACCCATACCACATTCTCCCATTATATAACTAAATACATAATATAAAGACATGTTACGAAAGATTTTACTATAGCTACAAAGAAGGATTGCTTAGCTAAAACTGACTCCTTTTCCCTTAAGAGTCAAATGCCCAATTACCCTTCAGAAAGGAGTCTTCTCTCCATCTAACACCAAGTACTTACCTCAAGCTTCAGAGAATTTCACTAGAGTATTAAAATGATTTTGTATGCTTATATTTTTAGTGAAAGCAGTCCTGTGGATTCATTTTAATCAGATGTGAAGTAACCATACTGTTAGCCTACCTAGTCCCCAAATTCCTGCATTTGCTGACCTTCAGCATCTCTGTGTAATTCCTTCTTACTGTAAATCTACATAGCACTACTAATGCAAGCTGGTGTGTGCTGTGGAAATAACTTGATATGAGTAACTTCTCAATCTGCAGTGTGGCCAGGCACTGTCCACAGATTCTACTTGTATACTTTATCCCAAAGGCACAGTATTAAGAACATGAAATTTATTTAAAATAGTGCCCAGCCATATATTGTCATTTGAAGTTACATTTATGTAAATAAATGTATTAGAAAAAGTATACACTCAAGGATACTTACAATTATACTATAATTAACATCACCTGGCCTGGGTGATGGTAACCCATTTTCAGGAACCCTCCTCTCTCTCAGGAGCTGTTTCTTAATAAATCTTTTTCTACTCTTAATCTCCACTGTTCGTTAAAATTCATTCTCTGATTCTGGGAAACTCAAACTTGACATACCTGACATCTAGCAGGTTGGGAATTATGTCATTGAGTTGAGTTCACTCAAATGTTTGCCTTTCACAGTCAGTAGCTGCATTCACTGTATTTTTTACCACACTTTGCAAAGATAACTCACAAAAAAGGACTTTTAGAACTGTTTCAGAGTGGCAAGAATGATGGGAAAAGTGTGCTCAAAGGATGAGGGAGTATTGATAGCAAACTGTCTTTCACTCTAATACAATTTACTTAAAACATGCACTACATATGTCACCCACATCTTATAAAACTGTTAAGGAACATATCCTGCCATTTTATTTGAGGAGTCTTTAACTCCTTTTAGGTTGAATTGTGTCTGTCTAAATTAATTTTCTATGTCATTCCTGGTGAGGGTTGCTGGCATTAAAAAGAAAAGAGATGTGTATACTTTCAACCCAATTGCAAGTCTACAACCACACATATTAAAACAATGGTCTCAGAACTAAACATAATAGTTGCCTTAATGGCAATCAGGTATCATCTTATTGCAAGCTTGTAATGAGCACTCACTCTGTGACAGATTAAATGATTTTTGTTCATTATCTTCTTTTAGAAATTATACTCAACCCACTTTACAGCCAAAGTAAATAAGGAGTAATTTATGGAAAATCAGACAGTTAATAATTAATTAGTAGCATCAGAATTTGAACAGGTTTGTAGGCAGCAAACCCTTACTCTTCACTAAGTTTAAGGTGTCAACATTTAAAACTTAAACAAACACAGTGTTGGAACTGCCACATCTCAAATTCATAAACTCATGGAAATATTCTGATTTCCCATTCAACCATTTTCTCACCTCCCACAGATAAATTTCCTGTATTCCCAAAAGATAAGTTCATGCAATTTGCTAAACTCACGTCCAAAATAAAAGAGAAACAAGCTGATATCCTGAAACAAAATAAATATTCTTCAGTATCTAAAAAGAAGCTTTTCTATTAGATATAGTGGGATACCAAGGGGCACCTATTAAAGAGTAATGAAAGTACAAAAAAAAAAAAAAAAATGCACCACTAACCATACTATATACACCTGTGTATCAATGTGTTAGCTCATCTTAGTTTAAAACAAACCAATGCTAGTCCCCATTTTGGAAACCACTTCCAAATGGTGTACACATATCAGTGTTAATGAAAAAGGACAACAAAGACCAGAAATTAATTAAGAAATGAGTGATTTTATGCAGCACTGTGAGATGAACTATCTAGTAAACTTTTTCTCTGTACTTAGAATGAAATCTTCCTACGGATTTCCTTTCCTCATCTACATATCTGTACAAGCCTATTCTTTTTTCTTTTCTTTTCTTTTTTTCTTTCAAGCCCCTTTGCCCTTTCAATCATGAAGCATATTACTCCACTGTCAGTGCAAAGCAGTTCCTAACAACAGGGAACCCAGCTGGGATAGGAAGAGGGCAGCGGGCTCATGCATTAACATAATAATCCAACTGTGTTCCCATAGGCCCTTAGGGCAGACAGCATATTAGGTAGGCCTCCTGTGCAGACCCTGGTGGAAGCTGCCTTATCACCTGCCCATCAACCTGTGGCAGCTATAGCTGGCTCAACAGCACCAGCTCCTGCCAAGCAGTGGTGCCCAATTACCTTACTACAAAAGACAGAAATCCATTTTCCTATGTCTGTTTAATGTACCCCATGCATTTCCTTATTTATGATTTGAATCTACATTTCTGCACCATTTCTAAGAGATTGACTTATTGCCTTTAAACTTTTTAAAGTAGAGTTTAAAAGCTATTCTGCTATAGTAGGCAAGAATGAGACTGAAATGTGAATTTCTAATACAAAAGCCCAAGTTGGTTAAAAAAGAAAAGAAAAGAAAAAAAAAAAGAATAGCTAACTCCTTGGTCACCAGTTGTCTCAAGATTCTATCAGTGCAAAGGACTACAGGAAACCAGAGGCCCGACTGGCAGTCATCATTTCCTCAAAGGGACTAACAGGAGGCAAATTCTACATCACTGTCTTCTTTCTAATCCAAGTATATACTCAGGTTTCCATAAAACATGAGTCTTTCTGCATCCTGACCCCAACTTAGTATGAAGCTGGACCACAATTAGCTGAAGTAGAAAATCACAAAAGATACAATCAAATTATGTTTTAAACCTCAAATTATTATTGAAGACTGCTCAAAAAAAAAAAAAACCAAGTTGGCCCATTGGTCTGCCTTTTACTGTTTGCATGTAAGAAAGGCATGCTTCGTTTTAATGCTGCTCAGTTCCAGGACTCTTTTATTTAGCTGAAGTGTGATCTTCCCTTCCACGGCACAATATGTAAGGAAAAGCCAAGGATTGTAGTCAACTCAAAAGGTACATTTACTACATGTTACACAAGATTATCCTCCAAACACCTTAACAGATACTCGACAGTATAATTCATTTCAGTAGAATTAAGCACAGCAGTCTCATTCCTTAAAGTATTCCTATTAAAAGGTTGAGAAGAAGGTACTTAATTTGACATTTAATTTAATAAGAGAAAACTGTTTTAGGAGTACTCTTAAGAAAAGAAAGAAAGAAAGAAAGAAAGAAAGAAAGACAGACAGACAGACAAGACTGTTTAAAGGCGCAGGATACTATCAACGTGGCCAGGAAAATAATTTCTACTGATCAAGTATTTCTAAACAAAAATGAGTTTCTAGGAATGCTACATTTTGTTTTTTTATAGGTATTTTAATAAAAAATGAATCCTCCAGTTAAACAAAAATACATTTATCTAGGATTTCTATGAATTTTAAATGTTAAGGAACTAACACTATTATTTAAGTTAACCAAGCTGATAGATTTTATGCACACTCTAATAAGTACGAATTAAGTATCAAGGGCCATGTCCACACATGGTACTGATTTTCACTGGTACCTAGCATTACCAGTTTTTATTAACAGATGAGGTGACCACTGACCAACCTGTCAGTTGTCTGGATTACTTTCATCATATCTGATAGGATTATATAAAGGGTAAATAAATATTCCCTAACATACAGAAATCTGTTTGCTCTTTGCCAAACACCTGAGGATAATTCAAATTAAAGAGAAAGAAATCCAAGAAAAATGTTTTTGAGTAAAACTTGAGTTATTTAATAATCTCTAAACAACACAATATATGTCAATGAAAGTATAAATATAAAATACTAAACTATTATAAATATTAATGTTATATTATATACATCCTTTTCTTGGTCTTTTGGGGATTTCAGATTCTCTTTATTCTTTATAAATTCTTATATTCTGACAAAATGTAATAGATCTTTGAAGTCATTAAATCTAGAAGCTTGATTTTTGATTAAAAAATAATAAGCAGCAGCAGCTATGTGGTGATAATAGGATAAATAGTGGTCTAGTGGTCTAGATTTTCATTCCTTAAAGGGGTATACTTTCTAGGGTAAACAAAAGAAAAGCATACATATAAAATAGAAAGTCAGTGTGTCCATTAATAAGAATTTGATTTAAATTTAAGTAGCAACTTCACACAGCTAAAGTAATTTAGTCTCTAAAGGGTGGTAGAGAAGGCAATAAGGAGAGAACTGTATCATCTCTAGCATTAGCAAATTTGGGATGAGTTGAAAGATTTTTTTTAAACACACAAAACAATATAAATGAAGGAAAATGTTATTTAAAATTTTAAGTAGGAGTAAATTCAAATGGAACATACTGAGAAAGATATCATATTTATGTTTAAGCATGATGTACCAGTTTTAAAATTTGTCCCCAATCCTTCCAGTAGTTTCTTGAGTAGTTTTTTCCCAGTGATTTCCTGTATTTGAAATAAACCACATATTCCTCTCGATTCTACCAAAGCATTCCTTTCCCTCCAGGGAATTACCTAGAAGGGTCCCTCCTCTTCCCAGTGAGTACTATTTGATTCTCAAGGATTTTATCTTCCTAGTTAAATTTGGTATCAATGTGCCTTCAGAATTGGTTTGCAGGTAGTATATTTTGACATTTCTGCCAAGGATAAAATTAAGTATGAAATATCAAAATTACATGTTGAAATAGATGCCATCTTACTTTGTTTCCTTCTGAATAGCCCTTCAGCTGTTGAGGCACACACATTTTACCCCAGGCAAAATCCCCAGGCTACACTAACTGAGCCTTAGGTCTTCAGGAAACCCAGGCTCCCAAACATTATTCCTAGGTATCTGATTATCCATGGGCTGTAGTTTCGTTTCATAGTTAATCATGTAAATACTACTTGACAAAAAAGTACAACAGTCCAGTTAAAACATTTATTTTCTCTCAATTGCTCATATCAGATTGGCACTTAAATTAATTTTCTATGACTTCTTTTTTAAAAAGTTGATCGTTACTTTAGCAATAGAGTTCAAAGTCACAAGGATTCAAGAGCTGATCCTTTTTACAAACAAAGCGTAATTTCTCTTCTAGGACTGACCACTTGAGCGGCACACTGGCAGCGGAGAAAAGACCTTGCCACCTGATCGTACCACATGGCCAGTTTGGCTTCTCAGGAGTCAAAGATCATCACTCTAAACAGGAGCCGACAGTCCAGTGCTATTGTTCCAAAGCTCCCGAGAGGATATACTTTAAAACTAGAGAAATATATCCAATAAGTGGAAAAAGTAAATCAATCAGTTGCTCAAAAAAACCTTTTAGACCATTCCAGATGAAATGGGAAAATTTCAAGATTGTATGTTCAACCGTGAAGCTTTTTTTTTTTTTTTTTTTGAGACAGGTTCTCACTATGTAGTTCAAGGTAGCCTGGAACTCATGGCAATCCTCCTGCCTCTGCCTCCCAAATTCTAGGATTACAGGCATGAGCAACCACGCCTAGCAAAGCTTTCAAATTTGTGAGAAAGTAAAATGCATATTAAATAATCATATTCTAACAAAACCAACTGGATTTATATTTCAAGAATTTTATATATTACATAATTCTATTACAAAAATTTAATAGCTTATTATCTCAATAAAATGTGTATTAAATAATCACATTCTAACAAAACCAACTTGATTTGTATTTCAAGCATTTTATATATTACAGAATTCTATTACAAAAATTTAATAGCCTACTATCTCAAAACCCACTTAGGTACTAAAGCATGGCATATTAAATTACTAAAAGAGTTTTTGTTTTTGTTTTTTGGTACCAGGAATCAAACTTAGGACCTTGTACTTGCTTGCCAGGCAGGTGCTTATGCTGTTGAGTTATATCCCCAGCCCTAAAAGAGTTTTAAAAAGAGGTTTATAGCCTGGAATGGCGGTACATGTCTGTAGTTGGGAGGCTGAGGGAAGAGGATCACTGTGAGTTCCAGGTCATCCTGGGCTACATAGTGAGTTCAAGGCCAGCCTGAACTATGTAGTAAGACCCTGTCTAAAAAAACAAAACAAAACAAAACCAAAAACAAAACCAAAATAAAATAATGCCTAATTGCCTGCTCTTACAATTTGTCTCATTTCAAATCATAATTCTTTCTAGAAAGCTACATTGCTTATACTATAAAGAATTAAGAACTAAGAGATGGAGAAAAAGAGAAATAAAATGAGTGGAGGAGGCAGTGTACAAAGAAACCTATGCCTGAGGAGAGAAGAGAGAGTAACTAAGGAACAGAAACTGAAAATCATGCAATTCTATGTATTCGGGAAGCTGAGACGGGAGGATCCAAAGTTTGAGGCCATCCTGGGCAATTTAGGAAGATCTTGTGTCAAAATAAAATTTTTAAAATGGCTGCACACATAGCTCAGCAATACAGTGTCTGCTTCACTGCATAAGGCCTTGGGTTCCATTCCCAGTTTTAAAAGAAAAACAAACAAAAAAGAAACCAAGGAAACTAATACACTTCACCTCTTTAAATCTGATGTCTGTTTATTTAAAGGCATAAACACTTCACTATATAGTGGTGTGAAAGAGATATCATATGCAGTAATGGTCCAAATGGTAAATGGGGTGATGAGAGGAGAAAAGAGCAGAGCAGAGCAGAGCAGAGGAGAGGAGAGGAGAGGAGAGGAGAGGAGAGGAGAGGAGAGGAGAAGGAAAGGGGGGGGGAGACAGAGACAGAGGTAGAGGGGGAGGGAGAGGAGAGGGAGAAGGGAAGAGAGAGAGAACAAATGGCCAGTAAAGCAACCCAAGATAAACATATTAAGAGGCTCATGGACAGCAGTACTGCATTGGCAGCTTCTGGAAAACAAAAAGAAGTAACCTTTGGTCCTCTCCTTAGCAAATGCTCATCTAAACTATGTACTGTGTGTGGGGCTGGGGTGGGAGAGCAAGAGGCACTAAGGAGTTCTCTGAGGGAGTCCCCTAAGGAGGGGAAACCACAACAGCTCCTTGAGCCCAAGACACTGTGAATGCGGCATGATCCAGGGGACCACAGTGCATGAACTGTCTCTCAGAGCAAATCCAGGCACAATCAACTCTTAAGGAACTGCCGACGCTGTGGTACTGGCAGATGTTCTATGACTAAATATTACTTGCTTAAAATAATCCACTAACTGAGGCTTAGAAACAGTAGTACAATGGCTAGAACTGACTCAACCTGCACTGAAACCTGAAAGACAGACAGGCTGGCTTACTAAGACCTAATGGTGGTGTTCACCATGAGGGGAGTCAGCAGACACAGACACAAATACAGGTAGACGGCCCGCAAAACACACATGCTCCTTCATCAAGTAACAATAAATTATGGTCTGAAAAAAAAAAACATATGTTTGCCTCTCTGATTCTTTGTGCAAGAAGCCGATTTTAATCTTGGTTCAATAATTAAATCCAAAAACAGAGATAAATCAATTAATCCTTATAAACTGCTCCTAGGAGCTTTATTTTCCTCAAGGAGTTTACAGAACCCTTGACCACTACACAAAGAACACAAAATCTCTGCACTAAATTGCTAACACATATCTCCAATTAGATTTAAAGACATTTTTACAGCTTGTATGCCAAGTTTATATTACTAGATGTTAAAGAATGCATTGCTGCACTTAAAAGCATTAAAGCTAGCTAATCGTGCTCTTGATAACAATGGTTTATGATTATATCTCAAGGAAAGCAGAAATGAGGCTTTTATATGCTTCTGTTGTTACATGATAATGCTAAACAGAAACAAAAACAAGTAGTAAGATCAACCAAAATCTTTTGTTCTATCTTTTGATAGTCTCATCAAGATACTTAGACATCAAAAGTTATAGTTGGAATAAATTCAGCTAAAAGCTTTTAGAGGCTCTAGAATTAAGGATAACCTAAAATAACACATTTATTCATATCTTCCAAATCTGTATATATCTAAACAACATAGACCAATAAAGCAAACAGGTAAGGGACAATGAGAATTTTTTAATTAGCACTTAATTAGTAA
Source organism: Dolichotis patagonum (assembly GCA_004027295.1). Lineage (NCBI taxonomy): Eukaryota > Metazoa > Chordata > Mammalia > Rodentia > Caviidae > Dolichotis > Dolichotis patagonum. The sequence goes on along the minus strand of PVJX010003229.1, from coordinate 98,164 downwards.
TGCCAATATGGAGAAAAATGAGTTCTACTATTAATAAGGTATAATAGCCCACCACTGGGATTTATTTTGAATTCATTTTAAAACCAGGAAGCCATAATCTAAAAACCTTCACTCTAAAGCAGTTAAATAACAGTGCTTAAAAAGTAAGGATTAGTAACTTAATAACAGGTCTTTGTACACATACACCAGGTAGTTCCTAGCTACTGATTTATAATTTTAACTTAGAACCATAATGCTCCCTTCCTTTATAAGTGACGACACACTTGATATCGTATCAATTTGGGATAAGAATTACAGCTCAGAGATCTCAATCCAGCACAAGTTCCTTTTCCATTTCCCTTTTTTGAACCATGCGTGTCCGAAACAACACAAAAGAAAATATATCAAAACAGAAATAAATTCACTAAAATTTAAGGTTACTTCAACAAAAGGGTTAATTAGGGAAACAAATTTTCTCAGACTGCTAATAATGGGAATGACACATACTATGTGCCCATAAGTAATTCTCAGGTATCTTTGATCTTCAGCCCCACGCGATTTCTGTCGCCTACTGTAGCCCAGCCTCTGGGACTCTCTCTGAACCAGACATCTGGCTACTTTGTTGTTTTAGACTAATCTCCTCCCAGGAGAGCTCAAGAAATGACACCAGGCAAGGAGGGTCCTGGCAAGGGAAAAAACATTGCAGTATTCACAGATTTCTTTTTGAGTGGACTATAGTATCAAAATTGTCTTCAAATTTCTACAGGGGTCTTCAAGGTCCTGTGTTCCGCGGTTTTAGTCTAGCATAATTTAAACAGGATGTATATAGTAGATTTTTAAGGCCCATCAATCATCTTTAAGAAGTCACTGAATGTTAATCATAGGATATTACATGTGGAGGAGAAAGTTGTAGAGAAAAATACAAACCAGATTAAATCTTTACCCATCTGTTAGGGCTGGGTGATGACTGATAAAACAAAGATTTTAATTGTCAGCTGAAGGGTTACAGCGACATTGTGGGACAATGTCTGAAATTTGCAAATACAGTTGTGTGCCTCCTATTATGCCAATTCCCTATTCTATTTTTTCTCTAACTGAGATTTTTAGGAACCTTAGATACCAATCTGTCAGAAAGATTTTAGGAAGTGGGATTCTATAAAGTGTCTCTGAGGCAAATGTGGAGAAAGAAATGATATAAGGTTTAAAAAAATGTCAAGGACAAAAAGTTATTTCTGCAGTCACAGCATCATCAATATATTTCCCAAGGCAAAAAAAAAAAAAATCAACATCACTATCTTAATACCTTCTTAGGGATTATTGCTCAATCCCCTAAATCTATATATTTGAGAAAGAAAAATCATTCACTATTTGCTACACAAATAGAGTACACAAACCAAGTGGGACAACTGCTCAACTTGAAAATTTCAATACTTTATTGCAAAATCACATTTCCTCTATTTCTAATACATGATTACAGATACAAATAGTATGTTGAAAATAAATGTTACGTTGCAATGTGACATTTATATTGTTCTACAGGATGATGGAGAACTCACTAATATTAAAATATTCAATATGTTCACATTAAGTCTATAGCTAAAGGAAATTCCTTATGTTTTAGTTATCTTTGTAATAGCAAAGATAATATAACAACACAGTGACTACCCTCTTGTACTATATTTCATAGGTTAAAAACTCCAAAATTCTATTTGATCATAGTACCATCTACTCTAACATCCATTAAACTCTAACTGCCATGACAAATGGAAATTTTCATGGAAACATATGAAAGCCAAACCTATGCAATAATAATTCAGTTGTCATTAAGTAATTTCCTATGTAAGACAAAAGAATTATGTTAAGGGAAATAAGGCAGTCCCCAAAGGCCAAACATTGTATGATCTCACTTCTATGAGAATTCTAGAGCAAACAATGCCTGCACAGAAAGTGGAATGGTGCCTGCCAACAATAGGGTAGAGGAACAGGGCTTAATGTTCAATGGACACAGAGTTTCACTTAGGAAAGATAAAAACTTTTAGAGACAGATAGCAATGAAGATTACATAGCAATATGACTGTAACTAATGACACTAAACCATACATTTCCAATGATTAAAAATGTTATCTTGCTTACATTACCACAATATAAAAATATTATCAGAAATATACTATGAAAATTCAAAGACAACAAAAACTCAGATCTTTTTATTTTTACAGTCTATCACCAAAGATGCATAAAGGTTATAAGACACATTGATAATCACATTTTAATCCACACATTTATATTACCAATATTAAAAAAAAAAAAAAAAACAAGAGAGAAGCACAATACCAGTGCAGGAAGGCATTAGCAAAACAGATTCTGGAAAGAATGTCTCCAAAACTTTCCATAGACACATGGAATTTTGTACAGAGTAGTAAGGGAAATACAGCCACGTAACTATTTCTCAGTATTAATCTGCATTTCTACAAGAATCCAAAAAATGAGAAAATTCAAAACTACCAATGAGAGGTTTTTTCCATAGTACCACACATTATTAAGTTATAACAGAGTTGGACGTCGTGGTACATGCTGTGATCCCAGCATCTGGGAGGCTGCAGTAGGAGGATGGTGCATTCAACCCTGGATAATTAGCAAGTGTGCAAGACCCTGTTTCAAAGTAATTAACTTAAAAAAAAAAGGCTAAGCATGTAGCCCAATATGATGGTTCTGGGTTCAATTCCTATCACCAAAAAGAGAGGGGGAAGGTATAGTAAACCCAAATAATTTAGCAATGAAAGTACCTACTATATAGTTAGGTTACATCCAGTATATTTCCAGCATTAACTATACTTTATTATGTTTGATTATTCAAAAATGACACCTTACATATTTACATGAACTGTACTGAACTTTCAGCTTCATGCAAACACACTAAATAGTAACAGACTATATAAGAAATGTTAGTTTTTGTGTCATGGAAAAGAAGCCCAGAGGCAGACAATAGGGCCAGCATTGGCAGCTGCAGAGAGTCATAAGGACCTAAGGCCCTATGCTTTCCGGTCCACCATCACTGGTGTACTGTGTAAAGGCCCAGCAATGTTTTCAGAGCTCTAGTCATGGAGCAAACATTCCCGCAAGCTGGAAGAAGAAGGGAAATATAGGTTTCACCCCCTTTTAAGAAGACCTCCTGAGTATAGCACATAACACTTTCATTTACATCTCATATGGCCAAAGAAAATGTCAGGAAATCTAATAAACATGATATTTTGTTTGAGAATCAATGTACCCAATTGAAAGTTAGAGTTTGGTTACAAAGATGAAGTAGGAATGGGTATTAGAAAGCAAAGAGATATGTCCAACATACATATTAACTAGGATCTTCAGTTACATACGACTACTATTATAAGTTAATTGCTTAAAAAAGTTTTAGGGGCTGGAGATTTAGCTCAGTGGCTCAAGCACTTGCGTGGTGAGTGTGAGGTCATGAGTTCGATCCCCGGTACCAAAAAAAACAAAAAACAAAAAACATTTATTACTATTACTGGTATCTGATTAGCATAATTCAGATGTAACAATAGAAGCTATCAATAAATCACCATGATGAAAAAAGAAAAGTAAAATTGAGTCAATTTGAGAAAATAATACCCAATTGAAGAGATATACACAAAGGGTCAATTTCTTTTACTTCTTTAAGTATAAACTGAGTACTTAATAAATAATCAGGCAGATCCTTCAGTAAGTTAACATTCTGTGTTATCTTAGCTAGAAATAAATGCAGGGAGCAAAACATGACCTTATCAGTGACTAATGTCACTGATTTTCTATTAGCCAACTTCTATCCTTTGCCTCCATTGTAAATAAATTGTGTGTGTGTGTGTGTGTGTGTGTGTGTGTGTGTGTGTGTTTGAATGTATAGAGAAAAAAACAGAAAAGTGGAAATTAGGGAAAAGAAGCAACAGAATAAAAATTAGGACAAGTAAATCAATTTCCTGTAGTATCTATCCCACAGAGAAAGTAGAGAATTATATGTATAGAATCATCCAGGAGGGGGCTGAGTAATGTCTTTTATTTGGCTCTGATTGGAGGGGGTTTTTTTTCCCCTCCCTCCTTCCTCTGATTGGACATTTTGAGTTATAGATAAAACTCAAATTCCTCTGTTAACCATCTATCACCCTGACTTCCGTGGTATCAAAACAAAGCTTCAATGATTTGTTTTGGGAGGACACAGGAAGGATTTCTTCGAAAAAAAAGTGGTGACCTAAGAGAAATCTCACAGAAATTTCAGTAGCAGGCTTTTGGAAAGCTACTTGTGGTCAGAGTAAAATGAAGCTTCAGGGTCTAAAGAAAGCATCTTAACATCTTTTCTCCAGAGGTAGAAATCTTGGGGTATCCAGGTGTATCCTGGGAACACCTGCTCTCTAGTGCCAGTGCTCAAGGTAATCCTCTGCCCCAGACAGCCTTTAGAAAATACCACAGAGAAAGAAAGTTAACCAACCACATCAGTTTCTGGAAGAAGACTCGGTAGCAGAAAAACACACACTGTTGTCATTATAAATCCAGGCCCAGAATTTATTTTTTTAATTTTATTTAAAAACAAAACAAACAAAATAGAAAAAGGGGTAGCAACAATACAAGATTCCAAGGGGGCGGGGGAAGAAAAGAACAAAAAATACTGAGAAGTCATTACTTGACAACTTACATACTGTCATCTTGGAAATAGTTGTTCAAGTTACAAAGTTAAAACATACAAAGTACACGTTCAAGCAATGAGACTGTCAACAGTTCTGCTCCATGATATAACACAAATACAGTAATATGGTCATTCATCTTACATACCCAAACATACATGCAATTACATCCTTTAGAGCACTTTCTTTTCCTCTCTTATTTACAGTAGCAATTACATATTTTGGGTTTTATTATTCCTACAGTTCTTACTATTTTTTACACTAGAGATACAATGCGAAGTTTATAAATATGGTTCTTATTTATTTTACTAATGAGGATAGTTTCAAGTTGTCTCCATCTGAGAAAAGCCACTTAAGGCTGAAAAGGTTATAGAAGAAGAGAATATAACAATGACAACAGATACCAGACGACCATGTAGGGTCTTTTTGGAAAGTCTAGATTGATTAAGACCTGGTTAGTGGAAAAACTAAAATTCACCAGAAAAGGGGGGAAAAAAATCAATGATGAAAGATAACAAGGAAAAAATAGGAAAGAAGAGGAAAGCTCTGAAGATAGAGGCACAACTGAATTATGAAGACAAAAATAAACATTTTTTTAAAAATCAGTTAGACTTGTATGGTATCCTCTGTTTCCAGCCTTACGAGATGAAAAGAAATACGTGAAGCAACTTCGCCAAAGAAAAGATAAAATACTGAATTTTTCTTTAGGTATCATAAAACTATTGAAGGCAAAAAATATCACAATGAATTCCTAATCCCCAACATTCAATAAAACAATCCAATACTCACCTAGAAACTGGGTCATACAACTGAGATGTCAAGAGAGCAATGATTAATTTATTACCTATTAACCACATCCAACAGACTCTCTAATCACTAACCTTTTAAGAGTCAGTCTTCTAATAGCAATAACATAATTGTACAATGTTTTGTCATTCACAAATCATGTTCAGAAATGTTAATTTAATCATTTAACAAGATTACACTGAGCAACGCATGTGTACTCCAGAAAATATTTTATATAACCCAATAAATAGTAGATTCAGAGGGTGGGGGGAGAGTGGATATACACTAAGAGTTTCTAACATTTCAAGTAATTGCACAAATTGAACATTGTTTGTTCAACATTGTTTGTTTTCTATTTTTCAGTACTAAAGATTTTTTTTGTTGGTGCTGAGAATCAAACTCATGACCTTGTGCTTACCTGGCAAGCGCTTGAGCCACTGAGCTAAATCCTGGACCCTATTTTTCAGTACTATAGATTAGGACCTCTTGTTGTTGCTACTATTTGAGGCACATTTTAACTAAATTGTCCATGGAGTGGAGAGGTTAAACTTGCAATCCTCCTGCCTCAGTCTCCCAAGTAGCTAGGATTACAGGCATGTACCACCATTCCTGGCAACTGAAGCATATAAAGAAAAACAGGACACGGTAGGTATCTCACTTTCAGATACATTTGTTTGACCAGGATATGTTTAGGGTTGTGCTCCTGGGTGGGATGGACTTCCTGGTAAAGTCTGGATCTCTGATACCAAAACAAACTAGAGACAATGGCTCCCTCAGCTTTGCTCTCAGCTTCGCATCCTACAAGGCATGGAAGTTCCTGAAATAGACGCAGACTCTTCTCTCCACGTCTTTCACTGCCATGATGCAGAATACACAGAGCTGTACAATGCCCCTGACCCACTCACATCACCCAGGTGTTCAGCTATTCCATTCAGATTTCATATCTATCTGGCAGGGCAAGGCAGTAATTTTGCCTCCAAGTCAGTATAGGGAAGCAACTTCTCAGTTCCACTGCCAGCCAAAGTGCAATTGCTTCCTTAGCCATCCTGTTCTCCTGCTTCCAAAGTTATCCCCATGATCAGGCCACTAGGATACAATTTGTGAGCAGTATCCCCTCCATCAGACCTGTACTCGCAGATATTCCAGCAAGTCCGTCATTATGACCCTACCTTGGTGGCCTTCCCCAAAAATGTCCTAACCACTGAAAGAAAACCTCACTTCTAAGAACACACCTTCCAAGCTGTGCTTGACTCAAGCCCCAGAGACCTTCCCAGGACACCCCCCCCATGTACCCTGTTTGCTGTCACACCCACCGTTGGTGTTTCTGCCAATTTGCCCATTTCATTACCAACCTGAAAGAAGCTCCTCACTCCTCACTACTGTGGTAACAAAACTAAAGACAGTAACCTGCTCATGTCTGAGGTACAAAAGGAAAACTCAGCTTTGCTTTCAGCTTCTCATCCTACAGGGAATGGAAGTTCCTAAAAGAGACACGGAATCTCCCCTCCACGTCTTTCTCTGCAATTCTGTACTACTCTATAACTATACTGCTGTGGAATTACAGTGCCCTTAAGTTCACACTACACTGACAGCCCACCTTCAGACAAATGGCAAACCACTCACCTTTAATGTGAAGCCAACACAAGACCTTTTGGAACTTCGTTGATTTTCCATGAGGTAAGGTATAATGGAATGAAGAGTGCTGCAGAAATCAAGATCCCCCACCTGTGGGACTTTTGACAAATCACCTCACTTCTCAGTCCTAATTTGCCCACTACAAAATCAGAATAATATAACACTACTCCTACCTACTTCATAAATTAGAAAGTTCAAGAAAATGTAGATAAAAGCATTTCATTACATATGCACAATAATTTAAAATGTATTTGTCATAATAGATGAGCTTTGAAAAAGTATTCTTATATATATTTTAATCTTATATACACTGAAATATCCATAAAGAAATCACCATTTATTTTAAATAAGAAAAAGAACTTCCTCAATATTTATTTTTAAAATACTGTAGCTTTCATGATATATCAATGTCTTCCAATGGTCGAATTATTTTTTTCATATAAGATACTTACTTGAATAGATGAGTTTACAATTATCCAAAATTAAAAATGGAAGGAAACAGATTTAAAGGTTCCATTTGGATGTTAACACTTTTGTGTATTCTTTTCATCACTTAATAGAATTGAAAATGCACAATGAGTCCTATAGAAGTTTTTCATTTTTTTCCAGGCTACACCAATCATATAGAAGTTTTTTATTTCCATTCATGTATTTGACTCTTATTTCTTTCCAGGTTTTACTCCAGTCCTTCTGGAGGGTTGCCACAAAGGACAAAGCAGAATGAATATGAATAATTCAGAAAAGCTAAATATTACAAGATATAGCCAATTTTGTATCATGATTTTTTCTATAAAAGTTTAACATAAGACAAAGTATTAACTGAATAAGAATTACTGCCTTAATACTACATATTAAATCAAGACACATACAGAGCTGGATTTAAACAAATTTCTTTTATAATATTCATTTATTCAAATATGTTTACTGTGCTCCTGATATATGTCATGCCCTGGACCAGCTGAAGATATAACAGTGAATATGAAGCACACATTCCATGCCATCTACTGAGAGCATCACCAGGATACAGCCCTCTATGACATCTGCACTGGAGACGCCTGATAGGGTAAGAGCCATAGGACAGCAGTGGAGAGACAGGTAAAGCTTCCTGAAGGGAGACTTCCAGTCAAACAGAATACCTCGCCTACAACTTCCTAGGGATTATTTCTTACCAAGTTACAAGCATTTGGCTCTATTCTCGGACCAACTTTTGTTCTCACCAAGATAGTTGAGGCTCTAAGTCATCTGTGGAGAGACAGTTTTAGCACTCTCTGTCCTACCTCCAGGCTTAATTTGAAGACAGGGAGTAGAAAAAAAGGTAAAGAGCCTAGGCTTTGAAGTAAAGGAACCTGAGCTGCATTCTGGCTCTTTCTTCCTTCCTTCCTTTCTTATGCTCTTGGATACTTTTCTTAATCTATTTTTGTGTTTTCTCAAGGATAATAGTACTGTACCTATGTCAAAAGTTTAGCATAAGACTTTAGATGTAAAGCAGAGAGAACAAGGCTGAGATGCAGCAAGAACAGCTAGTCACCCTGCTGTGAGTGCAGTGTCATCTCTTGCTGTGCATGTCAGCAGCTCACCAAATTCACCTGGGGCAGGAAAAGTGTGTCCAAGTTAAAGTTCCTCTGGAACTGCACATTGGCAGCCCTGACTTATTCCATCTCCTTGCTCTACTTTTTATTTCCTTCCAAATCAGAAATTCAGAAAGTACAGGAAAATGCTAGCATTATCTCATATCTCTAATGGGCTTCATAAAAGCTAAGATTAGGCTCCTCCCAACCAACATAAGGCTCCTTGATTTAGCAAACAAGCTTCTCAGTCAATTAACTTGCTTTCTCCTCTATTGACAACCAATTCACAATGAATAGAGCTTGAAGTTGTAAAACTTCATCAGCCACAGGCAAACTGGTTCTTAAATTGGATTTTTTTAACCCTTTGATATATTCTCAAACATAATTTGAACATACGAGATTTTTAAAGAGAATTACATACTTCATCCAAGAAAGATGCTTTTTTAACCAACCACCACAACAAAAAATATCAAATGAATATATATATGTCTCTATTGACTACCAAAGGACTATACTTCTCATTTTTTACATCAAAATATTATATATCAGTATATTAGTCCTTTTCTTATCACTTGGACAAAATATCCAACACCCATGATTTAAAGGACAAGAGGTTTATTCTGGCTCATAGTTTCAGAGGGTTCAATCACTGACAGGCCCCAAAGCAGAAAGAGCATGGTGGAAGGACCTGACAGGTGACAGCTGCTCAAACCACAGCAGCCAAGAAGAACAGAAGGAAGGGAGGATCTAGGGACAAGAATACACCCTGCAAGGTCACTACCCCAGTGACCTGTGTTCTCTGACCAGGTTTCACCTCCCAACAGCACGCTCAGCTATGAACTTCCCAGCGAGTTAATCCACTGATGCATACAGTGCCCTACAGTCCAATCACCTTCCATAAGCTCCCTCTCTGAATATATGAGACACCGGGGGCACATTTTAGACCCAAACCATAAAACAAGAAGTGTACAAACACCCAAAAGGTAGTTGGCAATTACACGTTCATTGGGGAACTAGAAATATTAAAACTGGAAAGAACGACCACAAAAATAACATGCCAACAACTTCACTGCACAAAGTATTTAAGGTGGGTTATTTTGACCAGGACTTACTGTACACTCAAATGAGACCTAATGCATATCAGTCTTTGCTGTTCTTGGTAAGGAAAACCACATGAATAGAAAAGCACCTTTCACAGGCTAACAGGTTGAAAAAATAATTGGTATACAGAAACATATAGATATGCTTTACATCATGTAAGTTAGTTCCTCAGACTCGTCTTTCAGAATTAAAACATCATAGTTTGCCTATTTGAGAAAGTATACCATTTTCAAACCTTTGAGAGCTTTTTAATAATGTTGTCTCAAGTTCAGGATTTGAAAAATCATTAAATAAGAAATGCTTTTGAGCATAAACTCTGAATGATTCCCACAACAAGCTCACTAAAGTGAACTTGCATAAATGAGAAAATACATCTCCTCTAAGACATTGTTAAATCTATCCGTTTATTCTGGCACAGTAAATGCATGAGAAAAAGTCTTGAAAGAGAGACAATAACACACAGTTTTGGAAATTAATCCAGTGTAAGGACTCCATCACTGTTTTGAAGAATTCTATAGGACTTGACATGATGAAGAGGAATTGGGATCATGCTGTTGCTCCCAGGTGCTCCTTTACCATTTTTACTACGGATACTCCTTGTACTGCATTAGAGGACACAAAAAAAACCAGTTCCGTGAAGAAAATTCAAAAATTGGTTTACTGAGTCAAATACACATGAAAATATCTCATTTCAGGTGAGTGTCACAGCAGAAATACAAAAAGAGCAGTATGTTATGGAAGGAAGAAAAGATTAATTCTCAGTGGGCATCTGATCTGCTAAGGCTTCTGGAGAAGGAGCTAGTACTGGAGCTGGACCTACACTGATGGGAGGGGCTTCCATTACTGGATTGGGGGATATGAAAGTCACTGTCATAGGAGCAGCAAAGTAAAATGAACTGACCACAGGTAGCAAAAGAATTCATTAGGAAGACATAGTTTTAAAAGTTGTGTGAGGTCAATGCCAAAGGAACCGTCTGAAAGTATAAGAGGACAGAAATCAATTTGTGTAGAAGATCAAAGGAGCCAGCTGACTGGAAGTAATATGAGTAGTAGGTTTCCAATGAAGCTTGGGGTTCTTCAAGCTGTGGTTCTCAAAATAAATTGGGATTTTTTTTTCTAAAAAGGAAAGAAAGAAAGGAAAAGGAAAGGAAAAAAGAAAAAAGGCAGGGCTGGAGATAAGAAAGGAGCTGGGTGTAGTGGCAAAGCTGTCATTCCAGCCTTTGGGAGGCTAAGGCAAGAGGATCAGTTTGAGGCCAGCCTGGGCTACACAGATAATTCAAGGACAGTCTGAACTATACAGCTAGATCTTGTCTCAAAAAACACAGAATGAGAGAGAGAAAGAGAGAATGAGAGAATGAGACAGAGAGAGAGAGAGCACATAGAAGAGTTGTTTTCAGGGAGCTTTTGACTTCTACCTGTGGGTTATGTTTAAAAATAAAAATAAAAATTACTCATTTAGAAGGGCCCTGCCAGTTCAGTCTCTTGGTAATTGATTAAAACACAGTTCAAACTCACTCAAAATGTTAAAACCATTAGTTTGGACCCAAATGTTCTTAGCCATGAGTAATCTGCTTGAAAATCTTAAAACACCTTTATTGCAAGATGTTCTCATTAAATGACTTAGAAAGCATAGCCTGATGCCCTCTTAAATAAATGAAGTTTAAAAGGATCATTTCCAACTTTGTAGCAATGCACTAAGGATTAAGCCTGACTCCTTTAACCTATATCTACGTTATCCACGTTCTCAGAGACTGACAGATGTCAAGCACCTTCACATAAAGATACATGTATTATATAATACCCTTTTAGGGAGCATACAATCTAATAAGGAACACAAGTTGAGGAAGCATAAAGATCTATAATTAATACGATAAAGTAGATCATATTCACCAAGAAGCAAAGTGTTACATTACCTACTCTCATTTATATATATTTTTATGTGATGCTTTTTCAAAATATTTCCGTCTAAAACAACTCTTCTGACACACAACTGATTAAAAAGTTGAAAAAGAAAACACTCAAGATAACAGAGTTAGTTAGGGATAAAGAGAAAAATCTGTCTTCTGAACTTTAATTTACTGACATTTCCATACCTCCGTAATTCCATAAATTATTAAGAGCAAGTTTCCCTACCTCCAACAGTAATGACTTCATAAATACACATAAACACAGGTGTAACTGGCAGGTAATCAGTGCACAGGTATGCTATAGAAACTAAAGAAGGCATATGCAAAAATTTGGAAATAGCCGGGTATGGTGGCACACAGCTATAATTCTTGCACTCAAGAGGCTGAGGCAGGAGGATTGCTGTGAGCTCAAGGCCAGCCTGGGCTACATATTGAGTTTAAGGGCAGCTGAAACTAAACAGCAAGATCTTGTGTCCAACAAATAAACAAATTTGTAAATAAAAGTAAAAATAATCAAGTTCTCTATAATAAGAAACAAAAAATATACACACTAGGTAAGATTAAAATTTTAAATGTGTTCTTAATGCTTTTTCAAACCCCTTACAACCCCCCCAGGGGGTCTCTTTTAAAAGGAAGTTTGATGCTTAAAATACAACTAATCAAAAATAAACCAAATTCTAAAAAAAAAAATGTTTTATTAGTCATGTGTGCACACATTCTGATACTGAAAAAAGAGAATTAAATCAGTAACAAAATCTCAATGTTATGGAAAGCTGTGTAAGGGAGATCTGACAGTTTTTGTGACTTCTTTTCTGGCAAACAGGTAGGAAGGTTTTTTAGGCATATAATAGGAGAAATATCCTGTAAATTTATTCAATTCCACTCATCTGTTTCCACGCTCTAAAATTTTAATTGGCTTCCTATGCCCTTTCCTTCCCAGAAGGTTACCTTGGATAACTAAGAATTGGCCATTGGACTCAGGGATTAGAAACTACTGCTAACTATTAAGATTAGCAAAGTAGAAATGGAAGACAAACTGAAAGGCATTAGGGTTAAATGAAAAAATTCTAAATTACTCACAAAAATCTTGAGAAATGTCTGTACGTTTCAGTAAGTTTTTCAGCCACTTAACACAAACAGTCAACTCTCCTTCAACCCAGAAGACCTAGAGGTCGAAGTCAAAGGCAGGGATGGAAGAAAAGCAGGGCAGAGAATTTTTTGCTGCTCTTACTGCTACTACTGTTTTCATCTGTCAAAGAAAACTGTTACGGTTTCCTAGAGAGCGCATGAGGCTGGAAGCTGAAAAATACACATCTGCCAGCTTGTAAGAAGGCTCCACACTAACAGCACTTTTCAGACAGAAGATTCCTCCAGGATGCCATTAACCTTCCACTACAAGTGAAAGCAGTAACCCCATTTAACAAGAGAAAGCCAGGAAGAGAAAGGCTAAGTGACTGCTGAAGAGGAGACAGTGACTGACAGATCGGGTTTCCTTCCTGCTCAAGTCCTCCCTCTCGCTGATTCCATCCACTCTAACTGCCTTTATAAATGTTTCAATGAATTTTATCTTCATGCACTGGATTAGCAAGACCAACTCCCCACTGATAATGCAAAATAACCCTGCAATGTTTCATGCCTTGCTGATGAGCCAGAAATTGAGCTTCCATTCTCCATTTGGACTGTGATGATCTTGATCTTTCTTTCACCTTTGGCAAAACTCTCATAGCTGTACTTTTAAAGTGAGTGAAGACTGCTTCATTTGCTTTCTAAGCAGACAAAAAAACCTTTTTCAAACACACTCAGGCTGCCTTGACCTTCACCTATGACATAAAGAGTTTACCACATGTAATAAGTTTTTTTTGCTCAAGAGACATTCTTAAATTTTCTTTGAAGAGATTTGGTCACCAACTCTACTCATGAGCCTAAACACACATGCACACACATGCACACTTGTGCTTGTTACCTTGCTTCTACGCCAAAAATCAAAATGTTTCATTAAAACATATATGACATTCACCATGACTATCAAAGAATGCTAAACTACCTGATAAATAAAATATAATTAAAGTACCAGCCCAGTTGTTATTTTTATACTAAAATAAGCACACTGTCTGAATGCTATCCTAGGATAATGCCTCCAACTAGCAAACACAGTTCAGATTCCTAAAGTAAGTGAGACTCAATCCACCCAGGTGTGTTTTGGGGTCCTTCTGTATATTAAAACAGTAATTAATGATATAGACCAATGTAAGGGCTGGGGATGTGGCAAGCACCAGGCCCTGAGTTCAATTCCTGGTACCAAAAAAAAAAAAAAAAAAAAAAAAAAAAAAAGCCAAGGTAAAACAATTTCACTCTGTTTTTTCTAGTTTTAGGAAATTCACAACATGAAATCCATTTTGAATAGTGTAAGATCACACTAACTGTAGGCTTCACAAAGGCAAGCACAGATTCAGATTGCTGGAGTTCGGAAGACAATACCCGAAGTACAGCACCTTAGCAACCAAGTGTGAGCTGAAGCAGAGAAGAGGGTCTCAGAACCAAGAAGCAGTTTTCTGACGCCCTATCCTTCTCCCCACCCTGCCCCATCCCAAGATCTGAGACTCTAGATCACTCTTTAGTCTCTTCTAGGGTCCCCTAAGGATCCTCTTGTAACAGGTGTCCTGCCCCAAACCTGGAGGTCTGGGAAAAAGAAATGTCTTACAAAGACAGAAATGATTCTGAACACATACCTTACTGACCTCCTGCCATTTATTCTCACTAGCTCACACTTTCTTTCGCCTAATAATGTTTCTCCATAACTGTTCACTTTTTTCATCAGACAGCATAAAAATACAGTTTTCTCTGAGACTTTGGGTCCTCATTTCTGAAGCTGCTCATGTCATATAAAACTTGAGTAAAAACATATTCATTGGGCTGGGAATTTAGCTCAGCAGCGTAAGCATCTGCTTTGCAAGCTCATGGTTGTGAGTTCGATCCCCGGTACCCCCCAAAAAAAATTTATTGCGCTTTCCTCTTGTACATTTGTCTTTTGTTACAGATGACAAATGAGTAAGCTGATGAGTTTTTCTTCCCTACAAGACCTTATGCTCCTTCTAATTTCCTATGATAAAAAAAACGATGTCTTAAGGAAAATGAATGTTTAACTGCATTCTATTCCTAAAGTTGGAAGGTGGGCACAAAAGAATCTACAGTGCTCTACAATGGACATATGTGGTTAACATATCTTTCATAGACTAACAGATTATCTGTGTTTAAAAAAGAGACCTAAACTCCCACCACCAGACACTTTAATTCAGTAGGTATAGGGTGGATACAAAGAAATTAAGTCTATTTTTTGAATCCACCCAAGTAATAATTCTCATGCAAGGGATCCATGAAGTTCATTTTGAGAAAAAAAATAGCAGATCTAAATAACAGGCCTATAATCAGTTCACTGTTATAAGTGATAAAGGGGACTATTTGCATGGCTTCAATTGCCAGGCTTAGCTTTAAACACAGATAACAAGAGTTTAACACAAATGCAACTCCTGGATCTGATTAAGAATTTTTCCTAAATTGCCCTTGCTTTAGCTATTAAAATTCTAATTGCTTCTTTTCTTTTCCTTTTTATTCATTCACAGATTTGAAGACAGAAATCCTTAATTGTCTTTCTCTCCTATATGTTTTGATACTAGACTCTCAAAATTTTGTTATATAATTTCACAACATTATTCAGGAATAAAGACTTGATATCCACTTCACATTTTTAGGAAACAGCTTTTGGCTGAATCCTTCTCTAAACTTGCAAAAGAAACACTGAGGCTTAAATGTGTAGCTCAGTGATATAGCACTTAACCTAGTATCCATTTGATGGCCAGCACCACCGTAAGAAAAAGAAGGGTAGAGGGGAGGTCGGGGGCAGAGAAGGGAGAAGAGGAGGAAGGGGAGGAGGAGAAGGAGGGGGAGGAGAAATAATACCAAGCTAAAAGTAGACTGTACATCTTCTTATCTCTACCCTTCTTACTTTTTGACTTGAGCATTAGTCTTCGTACTTGGAACATTCCCAGGCTTTTCCTTAAAATGCTGAAGACTAGGATTCTATCTCTTTTCCCTTAAAAAATAATTACCAAAGTTTGTTGCTGTCGTTGCTTGTTTTTTAATTGGTATAAATGGGAGAGATACGCTTCTCAAGTAGTTAGATGGAGCCAGTAGGAGGCTTCGCTCTGGTGTTGAAGGAGTCAAAGGGGGGCTGCACAGTGGGCTATGGAGAGGTCCAAGAAAAAAAGGGCACCAGTGTCACTTGCTTTGACAGAGATATCTGGCAGTGCAGTTTGAGTTTCATAGCAGATGTGTCACAGCTCAACAGGTCTCTGTCCTATGGGGATACTCTCATAAAGACCCCAGACCTAGTCTCTTTCTCTCCAAGGGCCCCATGAAACGTAGATTCCACTGACTAATAAGCTACATCCTTAAAAACTGAAAACAATTCGACCTTGACAATCTGAAAAAAAAAAAAAAAAAACCGAGTTCTATTCAAATACTGTGTAGATCCAGTATGAACTAAGAGACAGCAAGAGAAGGATACAGAATGGTATACTAAATTACAGTACCACTCTTCAGCTAGGTCTTTTCAAGGAAAGGCAGGGAAAATCCTTGCTCCATATGTCAGCCACTGAGGTGACTGATTAAAGGCACTGGAGAACTGATTAACGGAGAGAGCCAAAACTCCCATTCTTACTCTAATGAACAAGATTAAAGGGGCCAGGCAAACTGCAACACCCCTGTCCACAGACATCTCCATCTCCTGCAGGGATCCCTGGGTGATCCTGGGTGTTATGGGGGAGCAAATTCAATTCCTTTTGGAGCTTACTCCGTTATAACTTCCCTTTCTGAAAAACCCTTCTCTAAATCTGTAGCCATAATTATGGGGAAGGGGAACACTAGTCAAAGCTTCTTTGCTTCTGCTTTGACCTGTCCATTTGAAGGTCAAATTTCAACCATGTCTCATTCCCTTACTACAAAGACATTTACTAACAAAATTTGGGGTAGTTCTCCAGTTCCAGAAAAGACTACAACAGATTTTATCTGCTGAGATTATACCAGGCCTCTCTCACTTAATTAGTCAATAGGTGAATCCCACTGCATGGTATAACAGATTACCTCAGCAAATTCAGCAATGCTGCTATTTATAAAACTAACAGAGTCCAGCCAACTTCCCAATGGAAACCAATATCCAGTCAAAGAGGCCCTTGAAGACCTCCTGCCTCCCACAGCCAGGTTTCTCAAACATGGCCTTCTGAGGCCTTGTCAATCCTCTTGCAATAACCCCATCTTTCCCATAATAACGTCTTCAGGAGAATAGCAGATGGTAAAAGACCTTGGCCTTGTGAATAAGGCTGTAATGCCAATCCACCCTCTAGTGGTAGATCCATGTACAATCCTTTCCCAAATTCCATGGGACACAAACTGGTTGACAGTATTGGACCTCAAAGATGCTTTCCTTTCTATTCTTCTCCATCCAAATTCACAGTTCCAATTTGCCTTTAAATGGAAAAATCCCATCTCAAAGGAAAAACAGTAAACTTTTTTTTATAATTTTATTTAAAGAGAAAAAAACAAAACAAAATAAAACAGAATAAAGGGTAGCAACAATACAGTATTCCAAGGAAAAAAGGAAAAGTACAACAACAATAAAACCTAAGAAATTGTTACTTGACTAATTACATACTGACTTCTTGGAAATAGTTGTTCAAATTACAAAGTTAAAACATGTAAAGTAGACATTCAAACAGTGAGACTGTTAACAGTTCTGCTCCACGATCTGACAAAAACAGCAATATGGTCATCCATCGTACCCACTCAAATATACATGCAATTATATCAATAGGGTAAAATTAAACACAAGAAAACAGAGCAAAGCAGATCATAAGAAAGCAATGTAAGACATAAATTTCAAAGCTAGACAATTGGAGATATTCACTCTCTATCATATTGACTCTTGTGAAAAAACAGTAAACTTGGAGAGTTCTCACACAGGGCTTTAGCGATAGCCCCTACCTTTTTGCTCAGCCACTGGAAAAGGATTTACAGAACCTAGAATGTATATATAGTATGTCGATGATATTCTAATCTGCAGCCTAACTTGGGAGCTATCCAACCACAAGACTATCCACAGTATTTTCTAGCTAAAAAGGGAAATAAGTCTTAAAGGAAAAGATTCTGATATTCAGAATCCAATACTTAGGATACATTTTTACAGTCAGGGAATTATAACTGTCTAGAGATATACATCTATATAGGTTATCTGTGATCTTAGCCACCCTGCCACCAAGCCACAGCTTTGTTCCTTCCTTGGAATGGCTGGCTTCTGCCAAATTTGTATACTCAATTTTGGACAAATGGCATAGCTTCTAAATATGCCTGTCAAAGGTCCTGAGTCTGAGCCCTTAGACAGACAAAGGTGACAAACAGTGCTCTTCAAAGAATCCTCACTCAGGATCCAGAGCTAGAAATACCTGACTGAAGAAAACTCTCCTTCCTCTATGTATCAGAAAAGAAAGAAATTGCTTTTAGTGTCTTGACTTGAAAGCTGCTGGGGCAGGAACCCCACCCAGTGAAATGCTTTTCAAAAAAGCGAGACACAGCGGCTGCTCCGTGGCCACCAGCCGGAGGGTAACAGCAGTTACAGTTATGCTAACAGAAGAAGCCACAAAACAAACTTCAGGACCAAAACTAGAAGTCCGGACTCCTCATCAGCTCAGGCCTATTCTTGAGACAAGTTATTTGTAGATGATGGAACAGCTTACCAAGTACCAGCCCCTGCTTCTGAGGTTACCTAAAGACTTGCACTACACTTAATCCTCCCTCTCTGATGCCTATAGGCTCACGGGTTAGCCTCCCTTGTGAACAGGGGACTTTCCAGAGGACACAAACAGGCAGAGCACAAGTCATGTGCTCTTCCAAGAATGGACAGTGGAAGAAAAATGGACAGTTTTCCAAGAAAGACAGCAAAAGGCAGGGTATATAGATGTCAATTCACAGCAGGTCCCTAAAGTCAAACCCCTTCCCCCAGGACTTCTACTGAGAGCTCACAGCCCTTACTCAGACACTGACATTAGAAAAACGCAAGACACTAAATATTTCACAAGTTCCAAATATGCCTCTCTGGTGCGACAATATGCCCATTCAATAATCTATAAAGAAAGGGGCTAACTAATAACCAATCTATAAGGCATACAAGAAAGTCTGTAACTCTTGGAGGCAGTCTATCTTCCCAGGCAGGTCACTGTCATTCACTGCAAGGGACACCAGAGGGTCATGTCTAAAGTCTCTTTGGGAAAACAAAAGACTGACAGAGGGGCAAAAAGGCAGCCTTCAGCTCCTCTGGAGCCCACCCTTATTCCCAGTTCCTGAGGAACCATTAAAACCAGCCTATATCCCCCCAGGATGATCAGTGGGCCTTAAGACAAGGAGGAATTAAAAACTTTGATGGTATTTGAAAAACAAACTAGCTCTTCCTCAAGGGACACAATGTAAAGGTATTAAAAAGTCTTTCATGATCTTTTCCATATGCAAAGAGAAGCTACATGGGAAATGGACACTCAGATTTCTGCAGAACCAAGACTAGCAGCAACCACCTGACAGGTATGCAAAGTTTGCCCACTCTAACCATGCCTCCACTAACCCTGGCAAGCCCAGACCATTTCCCTTATTAGAACCTATACAGAGGAGAGGACCATACCCTGGAGAGAACTGGCAATTAGACTTTACCCACATACCACCATGAGGAGGATTTAAACAGATGTCGGTCCTAACTGACACTTTTACAGGCTGTACTGAAGCCTTTCCTAACCATTCAGTAAAGGTTAGAGGTAGTCAAGGCACTTCTGAAAGAAATCACCCTCAGATTTGGACTACCCCAGTCCTTTCAGAATGAGAATGGGCCTTCTTTTTTACCTGTCAAGTAACTCAGGAGGTGGCAAAGGCTTTAGGGAAAAAAAACCATCACCATTCTGCATGGATTCATAAATCTTCTGGAAAGATTAAAAGAGCCAACCACACTATAAAACAAACTCTGGCAAAACTTTCCCAAGAGACTTCTGGGTCTTGGATCTAATGATTGCCAATAACCCTTGTGAAGATCCAAAATACCCCAAAAGCTGGGTTAAATGAGTCCATTTGAGATGCTAAATGGGAGGCTTTTTCATATTCTGATATGTTAGTGGACCCAGAGACCATAAGGCTCTCTTATGGCATCTTATCAGCCTGGGCCACATAAAACAAGCTAACTAACCATATGGAAACAAAGTCCTGCCAGCTCCTGGCCCAGGGGGACCACCTAGTGTATGCCCTGGAGAACAGTGCTCATTAAAATTTAAAAAGATCAATTAAAGCCAAAATAAAAGGAGCTCCCTTTCAGAGATCCTGGCCAAACCCACTGCAGTAAAGCAGGCAAAAACAGGTAGCTGGATTTATCCTTCTAAAATAAAGTTGGCCCTATCTGAATTGTCTGAGGCAAGGGACCACACAAAACAAAGAAACAAACAAACAAACAAAAACTACTCTGATCCTCTGGAAGATATGAGGCTTCTCTTCAAAAAGCAAAACTCCAGTGTGGCTCCAAGTGCAGATAAGTAGAGTCACTAATGACCAAAGATGCACCACAGCTTAAATGGAAATCTATTCTGGGACTCCTGCATTTAACTGGATTCATAATGTGGGCAATCGTGCTGGGGCTCCGGCTCTCAAGCCCCTCCTGGTAACCCTCTTTATCATGCTTTCCTCTCCACAGGAAGCATGAAAATAAACTCCCTTTCAAAACTGCTCCCAAATAATAACATGGAAAGATAACATGTCTAATTGACGAATCTGTCACCCTTTAAGATAGACAACACAATATTCTGTCTTGCTCCTTCTCATATTTGGCCAATGCTTACTCAACTTAAGAGTAAAGTTTATTTATTCACGGCTTCAGGTGATGATTCAGACTACAGCCCACGATTCTCCTAACAAATTCACCTCGCTTTATTCCACTGAACAGACAGCTTAACAATTCTTGACATACAAGTACTAATTCTTTTATTGTCTTCTGACAGGTTCTTTCCAGCCTAGCTGTTAAGCCCCAACATCCCAAGGTAGTTAAGAACACACATGGGACCTACAGCCTCTTTCAGCAGGAAGTAGCTATAAAAAAAATAGAGACCTCCACTCTTTCAGCATTCCATAACAAATTATGGGTATTATGCCTCTCAGGGGTAACTGATTAGAGCTGGGACAAACCAGTTAAACAACTGGAAAAATCTGTCAAAGTCATGGAGACCCAGAGCACATGCTCTGAATACAGGATCCAGGATGTCTCTGCAGTTCCTGAGCACTGTTCACAAAACCAATCAGAAAAGTGCTGTTTTCCACTCCTCATTTACATCTGGCACAAAACAAAGCAAGTCTTCAATAGAATGATTTAAATCTGGCACCAGCCCAGTAAATGTTTTTAATCAGAAAACTGTCACATGCCTTATTTGCATGAGGGAAAAGCCAATCTGGGAAGTCCAGATACAAAAGCCCCTTTCCCTTTATCCCCAGAGCTTCTCTAAGTCTGTTCACCAGCCTACTCTCACTGTACGGAGTAAACTTCTTTTTCAACAACTAACACAAAGGATGTAAGTTGCTGTGAGGTTTAACTTACAGAACAGTACATCTACGTAAAGAAACACAGGGACTACTCCAGGAAGTCAAGGTGATGGCAATGTTCTAAGGAGAAGCTGGGGTGGGTGAAGCATTGATGAAGACCCTGCCCAGAGAAAGTTTCCTACCCACTGTCTCACTGTACTGCCTTTCCCTCCAACAAAAGCCCCTGGAAGCCAGGCACAGTGAAGCATGCCTATAAGCCAGCTATTCTGGAGGCTCTGGCAAGATGATCACAAGTGTGAGGACAGTCTGGACAACTTAGTGAAACTCTCTCCCTCAAAAACATAAATAAACAAACGAGGAGGAGGATGTAACTCAGTGTTGGGTTCAATCTCTAGCAACACAAAAAAATAAGAAGAATAAAAGAAAAGCAAGAAGACAACTGTGAGCCTCTTAATTTGCCAAGATGGAGCTCTGAAGTCTGAAGCCATCTTCTTACAGTCCCAGCGCTTGGATAAACCTGAGTCCCTCCTACCCCTTCTACCATTATGAATATTGGCTTTCATGTGGCAAGCCGCCTGGCCTGTAGTGCAGTTACAATGTGAACACTGAGGCACTACGGTCTACGTAGGCAGGCTGAGCATCGCAGAGAGGTGGAATCAGAGCTTTGATTAAATGGTACCTGACATGAACACAGCTATTGGACCTTTTAATAAACCCAACTCCCATTCTCAGATTTTATTTTTTCTAATATATTGTAGGAAGGATTAATCGTCTCTTATACTTACTTCAACAAAAATCTATATTCAGTTACCTGATAACACAATTTTAGAAAATTATTAAATACAAAATTACTTTGGGGGGGGAGTACCAGGTATCAAACTCATGACCTCGCACTTGCCAGGCAGGTGCTTATGCTGCTAAGCTAAACCTCCAGCCCAAAAATTACTTATCTTCACTTGTATAACATTTGCTTCTATAGTCTGAAATGGTCTATTCATTTCACATCAGAAGATGTGACCAAACTGAACTCCACAAATTTTATTTCTGGAGGTTTTTTCCCAAAACTTATGAAAAATTATACATTAATGCCAAGTCTATAAACATCTTTGATAATCATGAAGTTAAACAACATAAGCATTTAAGGGCCAGGGATATAGCTCAGCAGTACAGTGCCTGCCTGGCAAGCACAAGGTCCCTAGTTCAAAACCTGATGTCATTAAAAAAAAAAAAAAAATATATATATATATATATATATATATAGAGAGAGAGAGAGAGAGAGATAGAGAGAGAGAGAGAGAGAGATGGAGAGAGAGAGAGAGACATACACATAAATACATTTAAAGCATTTATGAAACAAAGCAGGTACAGTAAAACTTTGGATTACACATAACTTGTTCTGCAACTGTTCCACAAGACAAACATTTCCAATGAATTTTAACTTGATAAAGGACTGATGTCTTGTAATAGAAGCAGTGCATGACACCGAATGTCACATGATCACTACTGAACCAATGGTTCTTTTCTCTCTTGCTGCAGTATCATGAATGATCGTCTCCCAACAGCAAGAGGTTATGGAGGAGATCTCATCTGCAGAGGAAGAGGATATAAAGGCAGAAGAATCACCTCAAATGAGATTAGAGAAATCTTTCAAATGTAGGAAACTGCAAAATTTTGTAGAAAAGCACCACTTGAATAAAGTGGTGTGAGCAATGGATTCAGTTAAGGACAATGCAGTGTCACATTTCTGCAAAATCCTCAAAAGGAGACAAAAGAGAATGTTACTGGATAGGTCCCTTGTTAAAGCTGCACAAAAAAATTAAAGATTTCATTGCGTCAACAGATAGCAATAATTGAGTTAGTGAGAGTGTAAGTTGTCTTACACAATAACCATCCTGTCTCTCCCTCACACCAGCCACAAAGGTTTTCAAAGTACATGTTAATTTGTTAATTTTTCTTAAATATTTTATTATTTTGTACTATATTACAGTATTATAACTATTTTATATGAGTATTACTCGGTTGTGAAACAAATCATCTGAGTTTCCATTAATTCTTATAGGGAAATACACTCTGATATACAAGTGCTTTGGATTATAAGCATGTTTCCAGAATGAATTATGCTCACAAAGCAAAGTTTTACTGTATTTCTAAATTCCACAGTATGAAGGAAACAAAATACCAATAATTCAAATAATTAGTGGGGAATTAATACGTAATTACACATCAAAGAATTCAATTGCATGTATTAATGTCAAGAAAATGGATGAACTTTGAACTTCTGTCAAAAGACATTTGAAAACAAAGTATTTTCTTCTTTAAATGAGTGTAGCTTATACATCTCTTAAAGAAATCACAATAGAAAAAATGAGATAAAAGACACATTTAAGCCAATTAACACTGGTCCTAGCTAAACCCAAAGAGATCCCTTCCTCAAATTCTTAGATAGCAATAGAAAGAAAACTACAGTAGGAACTGAACCAAAACTTCTATAACCTTTCTCTCTTACTAATTATGAACTGAAATTACCTGGCATAATGAAACCCTGGCTAAATCCAACTACCTGCCAATTTCACTCTTACCCCAAGAAGCTCAAAGTGGCTACAAAACTATTCAAACTCCATGCCCTTCTCCACTATAATGAACTTCAACAAATCAGCGGAGTGATCAGTGCTTCCTGGCAATCTTACCACTCTCCAGTTAACTCTCCCCATCTAGATGGCTGCTGCACACTTTGTCCTCTGTTCTCAAACATTAACACTTTACTCCATCATCACCACTGGCTGCTGACCTTGCTTCCTACTCTACGAAGTCATCAGGAGGGAACTTCCAACTACACTCTTTCTACCCACCTACTTGCATATGTATCTAAACACTCTGCCTTCCTTCCAATTATCATGAATAAACCAAGTTCCTACTAAACCTCAGAAAACCTGTTATCATTTCTCTCACATTTGATAGAAAAAATTACTCCAGTGCTAGCCTAGCTCACATTTAGGTCTCTCTCTTTATCTATGTATCTCTCAATCTCTCTCATCAATAGTTCCTTCTATAATGAACCATTCTCATACTGATAGAAAAAGTCATTTATTGATTAAAAAAGTTTTAACCCCATATCCCTATTTAAATACAGCACCATTCTCTCTTCCCTTTTATGACAGATCATCTCAAAACAGGCTCTAATTCTCCTCTCCTCATTTTTTCTTGAGCCCACTCCAAACAAACTTTTACCCCACCGTTTCACCAAAATTATTCTAGACAAGGTTACAAATGCCTCCATGTAGTACAATGCAATAATTGTTTCTTAGAATTCATCTCATACAAAATATGTCAGCATAAAGTTTATACAGTTGATCACATTCTTCCTCAGATATTTTCTTCTCAATGTTTCCAGGACACCTGACTTCCCTAACTCCATCCTCTCACTAATTATGCTTTCTCTGTTGCTTCTGTTAATTATTCGTCCATACCTGGGAACAAGTGCTCACTACTGGGACCTCCTGTCTTTTCTATCTATGCTCATCTCCCAAATAATCTCACCAAAATTTGGTTTTAATTACCATTTATTCATTGATCTATCCCTCTAGTTTAGAGCCCTTTTTGAACTACCAACTCCAATATCTTTAATTCTTAGTTGACATGCAAACTTGAATAAGTAAGGCATTTTAACACATCAAAAAATAAATAAATAAACAAGAATTGGCTGACATTATAAATATTCTCCAATATCCAGTTACCCTCTCCCAGGCACAGAAATCATACCTGGTAAGAATATGTGATTAGGGCTGGGGATATAGTTCAGTGCCGTAAGTGCCTGCCTGGCAATTGCAAGGTCCTGAGTTTGATCCCCAGTACCAAAAAAAGCGGGGGAGGATTTAGCTCAGTGGCATAAGTGCCTGCCTTCCAAGTGTATGGTCATGAGTTTGATCCCCAGTACCGATAAAAAAAAAAGAAAAAGAAAAAGAATATGTGACTTGCTCTGGTCAATTTATTTATTTAAATTTTTATTTTCATTACTACATGCTTGTAGTACATAATGATTACATCCATCATGGGAACTTGGCACATGTACAAAACATATCTTAATTCTTTTTACAACCCCTTCCTCTCTCTGCCCTTCCAGTTTAATATGAGCAAAAGTTTCAAGTCTCAATGCCAACCGAGACAGTCAAAAGTCCACTTAGGATTTTCTGATCTCTCTTTCCACTGTGGCAATTTACAATGCTCTGTATTCCATCCAGATGGTGAGGCTACAAGATGGTGGTGCCTCCAGTCAACCAGCCCTCCATAAGAATGACAAAAGACCTTCCCACTGACTCAGATGGGCCAGATGAGCAAGGGGTATATTTACACATTTAGCCACTGAGAAACCGGATTTCTTAGTGATCACCTCCAACATCCCTGGGTTCACACTCCCCCAAACCTGCTGCCACACAGTCCTCTCTACTCTATGTCAGCAACCCCCTCCTTTCAGATGCTCAGGAAAAACCCTGGCCCATTCTCCCAAAATTATTATACAGATTCAATGTAATCCCAATCAAAATACCACTGACATACCTCATAGATCTAGAGATAACATACCTCATAGATCCTAAAATTCATCTGGAACCAGAAGAGACCTAGAATAGCAAAGGCAATTCTAAGCAGCAAAGGCAAGGCAGGAGGCATCACAATCCCTGACTTAAAAGTATACTACAAAGCTACTGTAATAAAATCAACATGGTACTGGAATAAAAACAGATCTGAAGATCAATGGAATAGATTGGAGGATACAACCACAACCACAAACTCCCTCAACCACCTTATCTTTGATAAAGAGGCCTAACTCGCTTGCTGGAGAAACGACAGTCTCTTCAACAAATGGTGCTGGAAAAATTGGCTATTCATATACAGAAGACTAAAACTAGACCCATGCCTATCACCATGTACTAAACTAAAATCTAAATGGATCAAAGATCTAAATATTAAAACAGAAACATTAAATCTGTTGGAAAACAAAGTAGGTAAAAATCTCAAAGATACAGGGGTAGGTAGAGAATTCATGAACAAGAATCAAACCACACGGGAAATACTTCCCAGAATCAATAACTGGGATCACATCTCATTAAAGAGTTTCTGCATGTTGAAAGAGATTTCCAGCAGAGTGAAAAGAAAACCCACAAACTGGGAAAAAAATCTTAATGGATTGTCCCTCAGACAAAGGACTTCTGTCTAGAACTTACAAAGAACTTACAAAAATCAGACCCTCTAAATTCGAAGACCCAATCCAAAAATGGGCATCTGAAATGAATACACAGTTTTCAGATGAAGAAATACGAATGGCAAATAAATACATGAAAAAATGTTCATCATCATTAGTCATGAGAGAAATGCAAATTAAAATCACTCTGAGATTCCATCTCACTCCAGAAAGAATGGCCAAGATAGAAAACACTACCAACAACAAGTGTTGGAGAGGCTATGGGGAAAAAGGAACTCTTCTGCACTGTTGGTGGGAGTGTAGACTGGTACAACCACTGTGGAGGTCAGTCTGGAGATTCCTCAAAAAGCTAGGTTTGGAAGTCCCATTTCACCCAGCTATTCCACTTCTAGGCATATTCCCAGAAGAACTGAAAACATCATACCACAGTGATATATCTGCACCCATGTTTATAGCAGCACAATTTGTAATAGCCAGATCTTGGAAACAACCTAAGTGCCCATCAACTGAGGAATGGACAAAAAAGTTGCAGTATTTTTATACAATGGAATACTACTCAGCTATAAAGAATGATCACATTAAGATATTTATAAATAAATGGACACGACTTGAGACCATACTCATAAGCGAAATAAACCAAACTCACATGTGTAAATATCGTATAGTCTCCCTAGTATGAGAGTTGGTAGGAGTATATAAGATTTTGTGGTAATCATGATTCCCCATTACATTGCTTCAAAGCCTTTTAATGTTTTCATTTATCAGTTGGAATGGTTTTATTCTGTTTTGTTTGACTTTATTATGCCTGATGGTATGAACAGCTGTTTTGAAGAAAACAAAACATTATGGCAGCCATTGCTGATTTAATATCATCTTGCTTTGAAGTCCTACCATGCTTCTATTCTTCTAATACCATCGGTTTTATCATATTGTGTCTTACCGGGATTTTAATATATGTGATAGTATAAACAAATTGTTTTTATTGAAAATGAGATATTATAGTAGCCATTGATCATTCTCTGTTATTTGGATCAGAAATCCCTGCAATTCTTTCATTCTTTTGAATGGTTTTATACTATTTTGACATGTTTGATATGATTGTATTTGAAACTATGCTCAACTATAGCAGAGAAGGAGATATTATGATAGCTACTGTTAATGTCCAGTTGTCTTACTGTAAAGTGCTGTGTTGATTATGTTGTTCTGTTCTGATCTGCTTTGTTCTATCCTCTTTTGTTTTATTCTCTTTAAAATAAGAAAAAATAAAAAAAAAACAAAAAAAGAAAAACCCTGGCCCCTCCTATTCTCTCAAACAACATATCTAATTCATCAGCATGTCTTCTGCCTTCAAAATACACCTAGAATCCAATCACCTTTTAATGCCTTCACTGCCATCCTATATTTCAAAAGACATTGGTAAGATTAAAAAGGCATAGATTGGGGAAAAGTACTTACAACACATCTGATGAAAGTTTCACCAAAGAAGACATATAGATAAAGAGCAAATAAGCCCATTAAAAGATACTCATCATTATTTAGTCACTTGGAGAGGTAAATTAAACTAAAACCACAATGAAATAGCACTACATACATAGTGGAATGACAAAACTTAAAAAGACAGACAATAACAAGTGTTACCTAGGATGTGGAGCACTGGAACTCTTTTTCACAACTGGCTAGAATGTAAAATGCTATAGCCACTTTGGAAATTACTTTGAATATTTCTTAAAAGTTAAATATACACCTGTGATAAGTGAAGAATGCTTTTATAATAGAAATTGCCCACTTCAAAAGCTATTTATAAATGCCGGGGATATAGCTCAGCAGCACAGCACCTGCCTGACATTCATGAGGTTCTGAGTTCAATTCCTGGTACCAAAAAAAAAAAATAGCTATTTATAGATTAAAGCTACAAAGAGATACCTTGTCAACAGGCACCAAAACATGCATTTCCCAAATGATCCAGCCATTGCTCTACAGGTATTCTCAAGAGCAAAGAAAGTATATGTCTACTAATTTGTACGTAAGTATTTATAGTTAAACTCTACAACATTCTTAAAAGATGATCAACAGGTGAATGGATAAATAATTTATAGGCTGTCCATACAAAGCACTACTTTTCAACAATAAAAAGGTCTGAACCACTGGTTAAGGCATAGACAAATTTCAAAAGAATTGTGCTGAGTAAAAGAAGACAGAAAAAAAATACAAAACAGCACACAAAGTCTGATTCTATTACAAAAAGCTCTGAAAATACAAACTAATCTATACTGACAGAAATTAGAGGCATGGTTACCAGAGAAAGATGGATACTGAGAAGGGCAGGAGGAATCTCAAAAGGACACAGAAAATTTTTGAGGGGGCCATGTTTTGAATATTTCTTCTAGGCTGGGCACAGTGGTACACACCTACAGTACCACCTGCATGGGAGTCTAAGGCAGGAGGATCAGCTCAGCTCAGCAGCTGGAGGCCAGCCTGCATGACACAGTAAAACCCTATCTCAAAACACAAAGCGGAACAGAAGATGAACACATGGCCCAAGACTCACGTGCTGGAAACTGAATTTCTAAGGTGACAGTAGCGGGGGGTGGAGCCTAATGGGAAGTGTTTAGGTCACCAGGGCTCCACCATCATGAATGGATTAATGTCAGTTATCAAAGGGCTTGAGGCTGCAAGATCAACCTCTCCCTCTCTCTCCCAGATTCTAGTTTTCCCTCTGCCTCCACCACTGGGTGACGTCCCAAGAAGAACCTCTCCAGATGCAGGCCCCCGACACTGAAGAAATGAGTCCCTGCTCCCCATAAATCACCCAGTTTCACTTCTGTTAAGACAAGGCAAAATGGGGTAAGATGATGGTTTCACAAAACAATAAATCTTTTAAATATCTGCAATTTATTGCATGTATGGGATTATTTCAACAAGATTTGCTTTAGAAAAGACTATAACAGATGATAAATAGTTTTGAAAAGAATAAAATGGATGAGAGTTAAAATAGATACGCAGCAACATCTTAGGATGGAATTGAAACGGGGGACCCATTGTGTCTTCCTTCAGAGCATTCTTTTCTGTATGAAAGAAACAAGGTGGAAAGGTGGAATATCCATCCTATCACTAAGGAAAGTCCCTCAAAACAAAGTCATAGCACTTTTCAACCAAAGAAAAACCATCAGTAAATACCACAGCTTCTGAAATGCACAGTTGCTACTTCAATATATAATCACCATTCTTTTGCTGGGGTCCCCTAGCAATTGGATAATTTCTTTGGGGATTTAGAAACCTGGCTCAACTTCTCTTTTATGTCATCTTTAATTGCCACTAAACTTTCAGAATCTTTACAACCAATTAATCCCATTATGAATTTTTTAATAACTAAGAAATGGCCACAGTGAATGTCCTCAGCCTCTGAGTCTTGTACGAAAAGTTTCTTTCCTTGGATTTCTCTGTCCTTCGTCTCCCAACTTCCCACTGGGGTGGCAAAATCATCCTCTCTACTTCATTCATCTGACCTGTTTTTCTATCTGAAATCCTAAATTCTGCTCATCATTGTCAATTTTAGTATCACCCTAACAAGTGAATACAATCTCTTCTTTCATAAGCTGCTGCAGTTATGAATTCTCTGCATACAATCCCTTATGTTCAAAACATAGTTTTGAACAAAGCAAAAGCACGGCAAGCATTTATGTTTAAATCAGGTCAACCCCAAAGACTCACCTCATTTCCACCAACTGCCTTGGTTAATATCACTGCAGAAGACACAGGGGGAGGCATGCAACCTACTGTCTGCAAACTGAAAAATAAGAGAAAATCCAACTGTAAATATTTTTCCCCAATTATAAATAGCTTCCACTACATTCATTCTAAAACAGCAGAACTGAGCACATAAAAACAGGAAAGTGTTTATTGATGCACATTCCCTGTTGAGTTTAGACAATTTTATGTGAGGCAACATGGCTTAAAATATGTGGCAGACGCAGAGTCTCTGCACTCTCATTCCATTCTCCAGGCTGGGATGAGTTTATTTTTAGTTAAGTTACAGTGAGTGCAGTCCTTGAAGGATAACAAAAATGTTCAATCATTTAGTATGCATATTTCACCGTAGATTATGTTCAAGTAAAATAAAATTTCCCCTGATACTTTTTGTCAAAAGCCTTTCTGGTAAAAATAAAGCTCTAATCACACCCAAAACTAAGAACATTTAATAAGGTATAAGCTTACATTTTCAATTTCTTTCTATAAAACAACTCTCAAACATACATCTCATAAAAGACATTTTCATGTTGTAACGTCATTATAGAAACACAAAGGACATAACCATACACTTATTCTGATTTTTGTAGTAAATTCTATCTAGTATGTATTTAAAATCTGGTTTATAATAAATAATGTTTATATTACCAAGATCATGAAACTACTCTCTTTGTTTATGATACAAAACAAACTGCCTGATAAGCAAAGGAAAATGGGTAGCAACTATGACTACTAAAACTTAAAAAAAAATTACTGAGAAATCATATAGAACATCCTTCTGGGGAGAGCAAACAGCCAGGCTAGGTGGAACATTCATAAACAGAATAAAAGACACAGAGCATTTGATGTAAACAGATTCTTAGTATGACTGCAGATCATCATACCATTATAAGACTGTATTGTTTAAACTGTTAAAAAATTATATTGCCTCTGAAATAAGAAAAATAAAAACAAAAATGTTTTAAGTCATTTCAATTAAAATATAATAAAAGTCTCTACAACTTCTACCTTATTCAATTCAACATGACCTTATGTTATTATTATTTTATTTTTGAACATGGAGTCTACATATTTGCCCAGGCTGATCTAAAATTCTGGGGCTATTACAATTCTCCTGACTTGTTTCTCCTAAGTAGCAGGGACTACAAGTGTTGCCACTGTTCCCAGCTTTCTCATCTTTTAAGGTCCCGATTTTCCTAAGTAAAGCTGAAGTGTTCTGTTCCACTATAAATTTCAGTCTCTGAGCCTTCCTTAGGGTCCAACATCATCACTGATACTGAGCATTTATCATTTGTAGTAGACATCACTCTAGACGTTTTATACCCTTTCTCATTTATTCCTTATCAAGTATTTTAAATAAATACTACTATTATTCCCACTTTAATGAAAATTGAAGTTCAGAGAGAAGTAATTTATTCAAACTCACAAAGCTACCTCTCCTGGTTAAACTTTAATATGTACAATTTTTCTGGGCCTCCTCCCCTGGCCTCTGCTTTGTATCTCCCCTGCCAAAAACATTACGGACAAAGCTATTGCAGGTATTTTCAACTTTTCTAGCTTATTCAATGTTTCCCCTTTCTGACTTCTTCTTTCTATATGACGTGAGGCCAAATTCTATCTTATAATAAAATTACCTTGTAAAAAAGCTCTATGTTGAATAGATGGGTTTCTTTGGGGAGGATACTATATGAGGATATAAAAAATGCATGAGACATTATTTCTTGCCTTCTAGCAGATTCAATATGCAAATATAGACAACTAACAACAAAATTGTCTCAAGAAACAATCCTACTTTTTTCACTGCAACTCATGGTTGACCTTCTTTAAAAAGTACTCTACCTCCAGGACCCCACAGTTCAGTCTCTCCTAATTCTCCAGAACCAGTTCTCTGGCCCTTCTACTAGATAAGAAGCCTGCTAGATAAAAAGATAAGAAGCCTGAGTTTAAAACTAACCAGCGATCTCCAAATGGTTATTTGGAGATTCGAAGTCCTTTTCCCTATATTTGCTCTTATATTCTCAGGACACTCTATTTTCTTGGTTACCATCTCACTTCAGCATTCTGATTTACCTCCTGTCTTTTAAACCTGCCAACCTTTCCAATCTTTAAAAATACTTGCTGATTTTCATTTCTAGCACTAACTACTATCACTGCATTTGTAGCTCCCTAGGCTGGCCCCTCAAACTAAACAGGTCTAATATCAAAATTCATATATTTTCTTCAGCTTTACTGAGGTATAATTCACAAAATAAAACTGTATTTATTTGGGGTATAAAATATGACATCTTGTTCTATGTATATACTGTGAAATATTTACCACAATCAAGCCAATTACTATTTCATGGGCTGACACAGTGGTCTCTGCATGTAGTAAGAATATTTAAGACTTCCCTTAGAAATTTTTTATATATGGATTTCTAGATTTTCTTTTTTTAAAAAAAAGTTTCCTGTCTGAATTTATCAAAGGAACCAGTTTTCACCTGCCAACTTCCCATTCTTCACCTTGACTGTCACCACCATCCCTGTTCAGGTGTTTTCTACCTAAATCCAAACATCTGCCTATGTGCTGACTGGGCTCAACCTCCACCCTCTTCTTTAAAGGTGGCAAAGTAAGGAGGATGTGCTCAGAACAGCTCTACTCCAATAGGAGTGTAGGTGGCAGCGTGCAACTACCTCCAGTCTGCTCTGTGTGTGTTTTCTGGGGAGCGGGTGATGAGCTGCGATAAGCTCTCCCTCAGTGAAGCAGACCAAGTGTGCACTCCTTTAAGTTTAACATCCCAAGGTGGGAACTTTATACTTGCTGTTAGCATATGGAGATCCGCAAGTGCTACTCTTCTAATAATAAGATGGAACAATGATATCAGATTAATCTTCCTGAATGACCATTTTGAGCACATTTTTTCTTTTCTCATAGCATTTTAAGTGTCCTCTCTCACCTACAGGTTCAAGGACAAACCTTTCAACCAAATAGTTCAGGCCTTTACTGAGCTGGCCCTAAAGAAACTTTTTATCTTTGTTTCCCACTAATGCCTCATTTTTAGGTGTACACAATCCTTGCTGAAACATTTATCTTTTAATGAATGACACTATTCATTTGATAACGTGTATGCCATCTATTGAAGTTGTTTACTATCTATCTATGTATGTATTCAACTAGTTTAGAAGTTCCCTAAAGATGAAGAAATTAAATTAATAACTTTGCTCAACGTCATACAGCATATTAGGGTTAGGGTCAGAACTCAATCTTTGGGTATGAAAGTAGTGTTTTAGTGGTTATATCACGATGCTACAATGTGGCTAATTTTAAATCACTTCAAATCATTTTTATTGTTAAATCATTTTTATTGAGCATGAAAACATTTTTAATGAAAGAAAAGATTCCAATAAAATCTACTGCTAATTCAACTATTATATTGAATATAACACAAAACAAGTGAAAAAGTATCTGTTCCATATATGCAATTTTCTTTAAAATATATGACATTTTAAAAATACATATTACACATAGCCATTTTCGGTTATGTTTGTTGAGATATAAAATGGAGAGTTAAAGCATCCAATGGCAGCCTACATTATACATACATAAATATTATATCATCTCTATTTTTCTCCTGACTCTTTAAAATCCCCAGAACAGCATCTATCCTAGACATTCCAGACTTCTTTCAAATATGCAATACGCTGTAATTCAGACTAATAGAATTCTCATGAAATAAGCTAACTATTCAAAGATTATTGATTGCTGACATCATAATCAAATATGAGTTGACCTACATTAAAAAGTAAATTTTTTACAAAAAAATAAGCAGGATTTATTTTAATTAAATACAAGAGAAAGAACAGAGGTATACTTTAAGATTCTGTTAAACAATTCTTTGATCACCCTTTGAATGAAGTGTTAAAGAATAATGCTACAAGAGTTTTTATTTCCTTGTAAGATACCACACATAAGCTCTTTTGTACAGAGTTGCCATAGAAGCAGTAACGTTACTAGAAATGCCCCATTAAAAGTACGCTCTTCAAAAGGTTTAAACATACCCTTTTAAAAGCCATTCATTGATGGATGTGAGTGATAAAAGCTGAAGAA
Source organism: Dolichotis patagonum (assembly GCA_004027295.1). Taxonomy (NCBI): domain Eukaryota; kingdom Metazoa; phylum Chordata; class Mammalia; order Rodentia; family Caviidae; genus Dolichotis; species Dolichotis patagonum. The sequence continues at coordinate 63,878 of PVJX010003229.1, read as the reverse complement.
AGAGCCATATTGTTGCTGGGAAGAATGCAAGTGTAAAGATCTGAATAAAAAGATGCAGTTTTAAATGCACCAAAGCACTGGTCAGCTCCTGGAAAAATGAAGGATACAAAGCAAAGGTAAGAAAACTACTTCTGGAAAGAGATTACCACTAAAATAATATCACAAGCTTATAATTTTGTACTTCTTTATAATTAAAATCTTTAGGGACAAATGCATAAGAAATACACTGTAAAAGGAAAAAGTATTCATTACATTACAAGGTACTTTGAAAAACAACTTTTGAAATACTCTAACTTCTTTGAAATATGCAATAAGTGCTAATAAGTCAGCCTTATAAAATTGTAGACCAGGTGGTATAAGCTAATTATCTTTATACTGGTTTCGGTTTGAAGACTTAAGACATTATAAACAAACATGAACATTCATGTACATTAGAAAATGAATCTTTTAAAAAATGTTTAGCAAGACATATCTTTTTGAATTAAATAATTTAATCTACTCATTATGCTAAATTTATCAGTCCTTGATTTGGCAAGGCTTTACTGATTCTACAAATAATAATTTTTAAATGGGTCCCTCAATGTGATAGTCTAATTCAAAATAATCTCCCAGTCTACCTGATGCACTTCTTTGCTAACATTTATTAAATAACAGCTATAGGCCATCATCTAAGCCCATCACATTATATCTGTTATCTCAGTTAACCCTCACAACAACCCTGATAGGAAGATATTATTATCATCCCTATTTGCTGATGAAGAACTTGAAATTGAGAGCATTAGACACGGTGAAAATCAGCATCAAGCCCATTTCTAGCACACTATCACATCCGACTGCTTCCTCCATTATACACACTGCAATCCCAGGGTGGGAGGGTGCAATGCACATTAAATACAGTTAGGACTCTTGCAGTGAAAAAACAGTAATCGCTTAACCTCCAGGGTTCAAATACCTATAAACTTATAAGCATTGGCATATAAATATATGCCGTGTGGTTATCAGTTGAAACAAAACAAATTTAGAAAGCAGAAGTATAGTCCTTCAAAACATAAAAGTCACCACTAAAATACATATATTTGAAGATGCCAGAAACTCACTGGTTATAAACACAACTCTAATTCCGTTATAAGGAAGATGTTCAAGAGATCTTCAGCCTCAGAGAAGTTAGCCAAAGTGTATCAGTTTAACAAACAGTAGTTAGTATGACTCATTCACCTACCACCACCACCTGGGATCTGTCAAATTCACCTTCCAGAGACATGAGGCAATTCTACTTTGGTCATAACAGGTCTCTACAAACACAGAAAGAACTTCTGGCAATCTAAGCCTAATTCAGGATGACTGAAAAACACCAGGCTTACCAGAACCAACATAAGGTCCTTAGATTAGATCAGAAAAAAAAAAGCCATCTTATAATGAATCAGAATTCTTAAAGTTGTACCCAGAAGAAAACTTGAGCAGTCTTGAAACCAAATCCCATTTAAGAATACTCAAGAGGTGGGCCGGGGGTTTAGTTCAGCGGTGTACATGCCTGCTTAGCAAACTCGAAGTTGTGAGTTCGATTCCCCGCACCAAAAAAAAAAAAAAAAAAAAGAATACTCAGACGTACCTGGCAAATATAAAACAAATATTCATCATTTTCATTTTTAAAAATCGTAGTAAAATGATTAGCTATAGTACAGCAACTAATTGCCTCTCTACCCACTCCCTTCCTCCCTTTCTCCCTCCCCCTCTTTCTTTCTTTCTTCCTCTAGGAATTAAAACAAGGGTCTTCACACTAAGCCATATCCCAAACCCTTTCTACTTTTTTTATTTTTGAGAAAGGGTCTCACTAAGTCTGCTAAACTGCCCAGGTTGGACTTGAACTTGTGGTCCTACTGCCTCAATCTCCTAGAGTGCTGGGATTATAGGAGTAAGTCAGCCACCATGTATTCCTATTCTGATAGGAATATCAAATGGCATAACCTTTCTGAAAAGTAATTTAGGAATATACATAAAAAATTATAACATAATTTATTCTCCAAAATTTTATGTTTCAAGTAGGTGATCATAAACATTTATACACAGAATTTTCATCACAGCATCATAATATAGCACAGAAAAATCTGCAAGTAATTTAAATGTTCAAAAATAGAATATTTAAGAATTATTAAAAATTTCTATGTCTGACTTATTTCATTTAACATTATGGTTTCAACATGCATCCATTTTCCTACAAATTATTCATGTTTATCCTTCTTTATGGCATAGTAATATTCCATTGTGTATTTTCTTTATCCGTTCATCTACTGATGGACATACAGGCCACTTGCAAGATTTAACTTCTATGCTGCTATAGAAGCATAGCAGCATAGAAGTTAACTTCTATGCTTTTAACTTCTATGCTTCTTGCTGCTATAAACATGGCCATGCATGGGTATCTTTTCCTCTCTTGAGAAGACACCTAGAAGAGAATTACTGGATCAAGTGGATTTCTAGTTTTAGGTTTTGAGGAATCTCCATATTGACTCCCATGAGTTGTACTAGTTTACAGTCCTATCAGCAAAGAAGGGCTCCTTTTTCCTTGCAGCTTTGCCAGTATTTGTTATTATTTGATTTCTTGATGATGGTCATTCTTTCTGGGGTAAGATGGAAACTCAAAATTGTGTTGATGAGGACCCAGGATTATGAGATTTTACTCCTACTCTGCCAGCAGGAATGTAAACTGACATAACCTATGGAGAACAATCTAGAGACTTATTCTTTAAGAAATATTCACAGAGTGGGTGGAGGGATACAGCTCACAGTAGAGTACTTGCCTAGCAAGAGGCCCTAGGTTTGATTTTAACCACCATGAAAAGAAAAGAAAAGAAAAGAAAAGAAAAGAAAAGAAAAGAAAAGAAAAGAACAAAGTGAAGTGAAGGGAAGGGAAAGGAAAGAAAGGAAAGGGAAGGCAAGGCAAGGCAAAACTTAAGATCTAGTACCATATTCTAGCATCTGGAATGTCTATAACATCTTAAACTGCAAATATCATTTGGCCTAGTAATTCCAGTTCCAGGAATTTATTCTTTCAAGCTAGTTTATGATACCAAAATCTGATAAATTACCTAAATGTCCATTGGTAGAATCCAAATAAAATATATCACAACACATCCATACACCAACATATTATTTGGCATGTGAAAAAGTGGGTTATTTATGCATTTATATGAAAAAACCCACATGCCGTTCTTAAGTAAAAGATGTTATGCATCAAACAATGTAAAATACTACAATTTGTGAGGAGATGTAGATGTTTTGCATAGCATTCTCTCTGGAAATGCATGTAGAAATTGTTAACATTGGTTGTCTCTAGAGAATAGAAGTAGAAAGGTAGAAAGGTAAAAGAAAGGAAGACTTTCATCATACATACTTTTTGTACTTTCTGATTCTAAACTATGGGAAATAATTGTATGCTCATCAAAGTAAGAAAAATGTAAATTATCTTATTTTAAAGTAAAATATTATGCTGGGGATTTAGCTCAGTGGTATAAGTGCCTGCCTGCCAAGTGCAAGGTCTTGAGTTCAATCCCCAGTACCAAAAAAAAATTAAAAATAAAAGCAAAATATTGTAAAATGTAAAATATAAATGAAGATAATTCTGAATTATATCACAAACTATTATACACTGTTAAGTGGGAAAAACGGGGTAAGATTTTATATACATATGCCTGAAATTGTATATAGTCATATAACTTTATTTTTAAAAGTAAATATTTTACGACCTGGGGTGCCAGGAGAACAAGGAACACTTCCCCTCTCTGGTGAGGGGCTGTGAGTGTGGCATGCCTGCAAGACAGAGACCCTGGTGTCTTGGGACCTGCACCATACAGCGACCTGGGGTGCCAAGAGAACAAGGAGCTCCTCCCCTCTCTGGTGAGCGGCTGTGAGCCTGCCAGCGGCGGTGTGGGGGCTGAGAATCAAACCTCATGTCATCCTGTCCCCCATGACGTGTTGTGCCCCACCCCCCCACCCCCGCCACTTAGCAAGTGGAAGCCAGTGAAGTGGACATCTTGTGAAAGATTGGCTATGTTGTTTTGTATGAGCTCCCCATATGCAAAGATATGGACAACCATTTGGAAGAAAACAGGAGACAGTATGATAGGTAGTGAAGATCTCTGGTTGTGCAGCTTTGAAATTTATGCTTTCTTATGTCCCGTTTTGTTGTTTTGTTGTGTTTAATTTTCCTCCCTTTAAAATAAAAAAATAAAAAATAAAATAAAAGTAATTATATTTTAAAAATACACACAAAACATGTTTAGGTTAAAAGGGACTAAAAGCTACGTGCATATTAACATTAGTTATTTTCATCCTTTCTAACCTTTCTATAATGAGCACATAATACTTTTATAATCAGACAAAACATTTTAAAATTATAATTAGAAAATAGTAGCTGACCTAACAAATCACAGTTAGGAACAACTGACAATGCATTGAAATAATGGACAGTAAAAAATTCAGCAGAAAGAGACTCAGCAAGAAGCCGAACCACACCTTCCCCTGGGCCAGGGTCTGCCGGGGGTAGTGGGAAGAGACTCAGCACGCCTTCCCCTGAGCCAGACAGTGTGCAGTGTGTGGGCCCGGAAACCAGCAGAGCATTCTCCCCTCCCCCACCTCATCAGCAACCGGCTGAGTCAGAGGAACTCAGGGTGAAAGGACAGCAACTGAAGTCAAAGGAGGAGCCAGAGGCTTGTATTGTTTGATTGACTTTGCAGGCCTGGGGCTGGTGGTCTGGGCATCTGTCTGGAGGATGACAGTGTCTACTGTGGCAACTGTGGGGGATTTCCTCCTGTCTTGTTTTTGAAATCCAACATTTTGTTCCATTTTACTATTTTGTTTTATTCCTGTGTCTGATAATCTGAGCAACTATTTTGACGATAACAATATGCAATATAACCACCATTGTTAAATTTCCATCATCTTGTTTTGAAAATTTATATAGCAATTGCTATTTTGTTATTGCTATTGTTGATTTTTAGTTTTGTTGGCTTTCTGGTTTTTCTGGGTTTTTTTCTCTTTAAAATAAGAAATAAGAAGGAGAAATAAGAAGAAAGAAGAAGAAGAAAGAAGAAAGAAGAAAGAAGAAGAAGAAAGAAGAAGAAAGAAGAAAGAAGAAAGAAGAAGAAAGAAGAAAGAAAGAAGAAGAAAGAAGAAAGAAGAAAGAAGAAAGAAGAAGAACCCAGCAAAAGGACTCATATTGGCCTACCATGTTGGGCCATAAGGGGCCTCTTAACAAGATAGTGGGCATGAAGGGCTTCTCAGAAAGATTTTCAAGACTGTCACAAAAACTTATACACTTCTGTATCTTGTTACAACCATAAAGATAAGGAGGACAATTTGGGCACACCGGCCACAATTGAAAGGAAAAAAAAACAGTATTAATCCATAGAGAATTTAGGACCATATATTCAAATAAACGCCATCATGAACAATTGAAAAGTTGACTCTTGATTACATGCTGTTTATTCACCTGCAAAACAGGCCATAATCCATTTAAATAAACTTGAGATATACATACTCCATGTCATTTCCTGATTATATCAGACTCTCACTGAGAACATCAAGAAGTGTTTATAACCAGAGCGCTGCCTGGGATGTAGAAATATAGTCATTATGTACCAAATTTTCTTGTAGTCCTCATTTGACCTTTATCTAATTCCCTTTCTGAGCATCAGTCTAATAGCTTTGGACTTCAAACAAGCAGCATGAGTCTAAACTTTAAAATTTGTTGTGTTTACTTTTCAGCTAGTAAGTTTTTAAAAATTGTAATCTGTACGGAAAATAAAGAAAAACTCTTTTCAGGCCCTGAGCCTTTTGCTCATCTTTGTTTCTATTTTGAGCACCAAGCATGGTGCCCTGTAGCCACTGATAACACTTAATAGGTGTTTCTATAAGTGAATTGCCCCTGTCACGGCCTGCAAAATGACAAATACTCTGAAAGTATAGGTTTGAAGTTAGCTAAGTGTAAAACAAATTTAAACTGTGACCTTCAATATGACAAAATTTCAGAAATTATTTCAACAAGTATTTTAAAAACTAGAAATCAGGCAGGGACCCAGCAAGGCACTCTTGGCAACAGCAGCCGTGGTAGGATGCATGCAGTTGGACTGCCCCAGGCAGGGTTAGTTCAACTAACCCCAAGATCCGGGTGTGGACACACATACCAGCAGCTGGTAAGTCAGAGGAACCAGTGTTGTACTTTGGCACATGGACAGACACAACAGAAGGGAGCAGGTGGAACTACCATACTTTCCTTTTACATATATTCAGCAACAAAATGCTAACCCTAGCTCTCAAATCCAGAGGACAAGATAGGCCCTATACCTAGCACAAATCCCACTGCAAAACTGGCTGGAGTATGAGACACATTTCTAAGATCAGACTGGGACCTACCACAGAACTGTGAACACCAGAAGAATTTTACTACATTTGTTCTTTTATGTTTGTTGGATCAGTTTTCCTTTTTCAATCTGGTTGAGATCTTTTTTGTACTTCTATTTTTTTAGGGTTATTTTTGTTTTCTGTTTTAGTCTTTCTCTCTCTCTTTCTTCATTTCTTTTCTCTTTCTTTAATGACTTAGATTTATAACCTTTTTTTATGTTTTCCTCTGGTTGTTTTCTAATTCTCTTTCACCAACTATCTTGCTTGGCTTTATACTTCTGTGTGAATAAACATTGTATCTTTTCTGCCTGAATTATTTCAATACCCCTCTGCTTCCTCGTCCACTCTTTCTCTCTTCTGTTCTCTAGTTTCCCAAAACTTGGGTGATCATCCTATGCCCCCCAGCCTTGCTCCTACTATATAGGACCTCACTCACCTCTCTATCTTGCCCCCTCTTAATCACTCCCTTACAACAGGGTAAAACCATTCCACTAAAAGGAACACTCATTTCCTAGAGAAGCCTTGATACTATGGATAAAGTTATCATAAGAAACTTATAAACATCAAAACAGAAAACAAAATATAAAAACTAGCAAAGAGAAAATGACAAGACACAGAAGCAAAATGCAACCCCATATGCCCAGCCCACTAAAGACAAACCCAGACCACAATAACATAAAGGAAATCAGAAGCCAACCGATGGAACTTCCTAAAATGATAGCAACAGATGTGAAAAAATAAATAGAAAAGGCTATAGCAAAAATAATCTGCAAGGTGCAAAAAGAAATGATGATCAAAACGAATGACATTAAAGCAGATGCATGAAAGCCCAACAAAGGAAAGAAATAGAATCCATGAAACAGACACAAACAGAAGTCCAGGAGACTAAAAACTCCATTGAGAGTACATGCAACAGACTGAATGAAAGTGAGAATAGAATATCATATCTAGAAGACAGGACTGTAGTTAGCAATCATGAAAAAAAAGATATCTTGAAAACAGCAAGAGACCATGAAAAATCAATCCAACAGCTGCAAGATGAAATAAAGAACAACATAAGCTTGATTGGAGTCAGTGAGAAAGCTGCAGCGCAAAAGACGTTTAAAAAAAAAAAACCACTCTTCACAGAAATAATGGCAGAAACCTTCCCAAACATGGATAAAGATTTTGATTGCAAATAAATGAAGCATACAGAGCTCCAATTAGTCATGACCAAAATAAATCTATACCAAGGCACATAATAATCAAGATTCCAATAATTCGGCACAAGAACAGAATACTAAAAGCTACTAGAGAAAGGAAATAAATCACCTATAAAGAAAACCCATCAGAATCACAGCACACTTCTCAACACAAACCCTCAAATCAAGGGGAGCTTGCAGTGAAATATTTCAAGCACTAAAAGAAAACAATCTTCAATAGAGATTGATGTACTCCACAAAACTAACTTTCAAAATCAATGGAGAAATACAGATACTTCCATGAGAGAGAACAACTGAAGAGATTTATGACCACCAAACCAGCTCCACAGAATGCTCTGAAGGATATATTACAAGAGACAATGAACACCTCAAACACCAAATACCAATGGAAAGAAGCAACTACTCAGGATAAGCAACTAAACAGAAGAGAAAGATGGAACCAACAAGAGGAAAATAGCGCAAAAAAGATAAGCCAACACATACCAATTATAACTATCAATGTAAGTGGTCTCAACACACCAGTCAAAAGAAATAGACTGGCAGAATGGATCAAGAAACAAGATCCAACAATGTGTTGAGTTCAAGAAACACACTTAACTCAAAAATAAATTCACAGACTAAAAGTCAGAGGAAGGAAAACAATTCTCCACGCCACAGAAGCCCAGAAAAAAGCAAACGTAGCTATTCTACTTGCAGACAGTGTAAACATTAAGTCAAAACTGACCAAAAGAGACAAAGAAGGTCACTATATACTTAAGGGAAAACTCCAAGAAGAGATAACAATCATAAATATATATGCACCAAACACCAGTGCTCCAAACTACATAAAACAAATTTTTTTTAATTTTTTTATACTTTTTTTTTTGTACCAAGGATCAAACTCAGGACCTGGCACTTGACAGGCAGGACCTCAAGCCACTGAGCTAAATCCCTGGCTCCCATAAAACAAACATTAGCATACATTAAAAAAAAAAAACCAAATAAGCACTAACACAATTGTTGTGGGGGACCTCAATATTCCACTTTCACAGACAGATACATCATTCAGACAAAAATTAACAAAGAAATATCAGAATTAAACCAAGCCTGTTATCAAAAGGACCTGGTAGATGTCTACAAAGTGTTCCACCCCAAAACATCAGAGCACACATTCTTCTCAACTGCACATGGGATGTTCTCCAAAACAGACCACATATTAGCTCAAAAAGCATGCACAGGGAAATGCAGAGGAATTTACATCATCCTATGCATATCATCTGACCATAGCACAATGAAACAGGAAATCAGTTAAAAAAACAAACACACAAAAACTACATAAACTGGCAAATTAAACATCCATCTGAACAACCAATGAGTCACATAGGAAATTAAAGATGAAATTAAACAGTATACATAATTAAACAATAATGCTGACACAACACATTGGAACTTAAGGGACACACAATGAAAGCAGTAGTACAAGGGAAATTTATAGAGATGAACTCACACATCAGGAAAACAGAACGAGCTCCAATAAACAACCTAATAGTGAATTTAAAACTTTTAGAAAAAGAAAAACAAATCAAACCCAAAGCTTGTACAAGGGAGGAAAATGTAAAGATAGGAGCAAAATTAATGCAATTGAGACTAAGAAAACAATACAAAGAATCAATGAATTGAAATGTTGGTTCTTTGAAATAATAAATAAAACTGATAAACCATCAGCTAACCAAAAAGAGGAAAGAAAAAAACACAAATTCAAGTAATTAGGAATGAAAAAAGGGGAAATCACAATAGATCCTACAGAAATCCAGAAGCTCATCTATACCTACTATGAGAAGCTATACTCTAATAAGACGGAAAACAACAGAAGAAATAGATTCCTAGACATAATCAAATTGCCAAAACTACCTCAGGACGACATAAAAACTGTGACTGAACCAATACTGGCCAATGAAATTGAAAATGTAATTAAAAATTTACCAACAAAGAAAAGCCCAGTCCCTGACAGATATACTGTTGAATTTTACAAGAAATTTAAAAGAAAAACTAATGCTACTAATGCTACTATTGCTACTATTCAGCAATTATCATTGCTGAAACTGTTTAAGGAAATTGAAATGGAACCAGTACTTCTAAAATCATTCTTGGAAGCAAGTATTTTCCTGATTCCAAAAGCAGAAAAGAATCCAACCAAAAAAGAAAATTATAAGCCAATCTCTCTGATGAACATAGATGCAAAAGTCTTCAGTAAGATACTAGCAAACAGAATGCAGCAAATTATCAAGAAGATTATACACCATCACCAAGTAGGACTCATACTATGGATGCAGGGATGGTTCAGCATACCTAAATTAATACATGTAATACACCATATCAACAGAGCAAAAGACAAAAATCATGTGATCATCTCAATAGATGCAGAAAAAGCATTTGATAAAGCCCAACACCCATTCATGATAAAAAGCCTACAGAAAATTGGAATAAATGGTCTTGACCTCAATCTGATAAAAGCTATCTATAAGGAGCTAACATCATATTAATGATCAAAAACAGAAAGCTTTCACCCTAAAATCAGGAACAAGACAAGGATGTCCACTACCACCACTCCTATTAAATAGGGTTCTGGAAACTAGCCAAAACAATTAGATAAGAGAAAGAAATAAAAGGAATAAGGGGTAGGAAAGGAGGAAATTAAAATATCATTATTTGCAGATGACATGATACTCTACTTAGAAGACCCCAAAAACCCTACCAAAACACTTGTAGACTTAATAAGCAAATTTACTAGCATAGCTAGATACAAAGTCAACACTCAAAAATCAATAGCATTCCTGTACACAAAATTAGAGAGAGAGAAATCAGGGAAACCACACCCTTTACAATAGCATCCAAGAAATGAAATACTTAGAAATCAATCTAAAAAAGAAGTAAAAATCTATACATTGGAAATTATAGTACTCTGAAAAAGGAGATTGAAAAGGGTATCAGAAAATAAAAAATATCTCTTGCTCATAGATAGGAAGAACTAACATAGTGAAAGTGTCCCCACTCCCAAAAGAGTTACACAGATTAAATGCAATCTCAATCAAAATACCTTCAGCATACCTCCCGGAACTAGAAAAAAACACTCCTAAAATTCATTTGCAATCAGAAGACATCTAAAATAGCAAAGGCAATTCTGAGCAACAAAAGCAAGTCAGGGGGCACCATAACCCCTGACCTGAATTATACTACAAAGTTAATATGGGAAAAAAAAAAAAAAAACCCAGAACTGAGGATTCATGAAACAGAAGATACAGACACAGCTTTAAACACACTCAATACCTTATCTTTGACAAAGAAGCCAAACAGATTCACTAACAGAAAGGCAGTCTCTTTCATAAATGGTGCTGGAAAAACTGGCTTTCCTCATGTCAAAGACAAAAACTAGACCCATGTCTATTATCATACACTAAAGTCAAAATGGATCAAAGATCTAAAAATTAAAACAGAAACTCTACATTTCCTGAAAGAGAAAATAGGCAGTAATCTTGAAGACACAGATGTAGGCAGAGACTTTATGAACAAAATTCAGACAGCATAGAAAATATGACAAAGAGTCAACAAATAGGATCTCATCTTATCAAAAAGTTTTTGCATAATAAAAGAAATTACCACCAGTGAAAAGGCAACCCATAGAATGGAAAAAAATATAGCCAGTTGTCCCTTAAAGGACTTATACTGAGAACATACAAAGAATTTAAAAAAATCAGGAAACCTCCCCCTCCAAATTCAAAAATCCAATCCAATAATGGATATCTGACACAAATATACACTTCTGAGGTGAAGAAATAAAAATGGCAAATAAATACTTGAAAATATGTTCCACATCACTGGACATTTGAGGGATGCAAATTAAAACAGTAAGATTCCATCTCACTCCAGAAAGAATAGCTATCATCAAGAAATCAGCCAATAACAAATGCTGGTGGTGGGTTGGGGATTTAGCAAAGTGGTATAAGTGCCTGCCTGGCAAGCACAAGGTCAAGGGTTCAAACCCAGTACCATAAAAACAAATGCTGGTGGGGCAGTGGGGAAAAAGGAACCCTTCTCCACTGTTGGTGGAAGTGCAGACTGGTGCAACCACTGTGGTATCACAGTGGTATCACCCAATATTTAATTTTTTCCAAGTTAGTAAATGAAATATATTATCACACTGTAGACTTACTTTATTGATTACAGCTCTTTATAGGGAATTAGCCATATCACCTTTTTCATTATAAAGATTTTTCAGGAAAAATATTCTAATCCCATCCTTAGGATCCACGCTGCTCAACTATAGTTTCTATAATATGTAGAAAGAAAGCCTAAGTTCTTTTCTGTGTTCTAAGTTTCCTTCTTTCAGAGTAAATCCTTCAGACTACAGCTATACATGCTTTCACAAAAGGACATTGAAATTTAAAAACAGTTAAGTACAAATTAAATTTCCCACAATGCTTTCCATGTACCCCATAGTACCTCTGTTTTTAATGACAGTCCACTGTTAAAAAATATTGTTGCGACAGCAATGTAGGATACAGTTATTTCTGGCTTCAGTGGCCCTAAAAAGAGACAAATGAAATACTATTAGAAAAGAATTTCCATTTCAAAGAAGAATCTATTGGAGGAGTGAATCATACTTTTTTTTTTTTTTTTTTTTTTTTTTGGTACCAGGGATTGAACTCATGACCTCACGCTTGCCAGGCAGGTGCTTAAGCCACTGAGCTAAATCCCCAGCCCGAGTGAATCATACTTTAACAAGTGTTACCCCCAGAGTCCTGAGACAGTAAAGCATTTGTTGTGATATAGCTGATTCCAGAGATAATTTTCCAGAAAGTAGGGACCGTGACTATCGGGTTCAGCACATGATCCTCAGACCAGAATAGGTAAGCAACAGCCTTTAAGATAGGCCCTAATTATGCCTACCATGGAACCATTCCTGATACCAAAATACCCTCAAAGTCAAATAAAGAATCAATGGAAGAAGTTTTTTGCTGTAATTTAGAAAATATCACCTTTTTTTTTTTCTAGGATAACAGAAAAAAGCATTTGTGCCCAAATTTAGTTCTACCCAAGAGTACTCATTCTACCATTATGTACTGCGAAATCTACTAAGTGAATAAAATATTACCTATTGAAAACTGTACTTAATAATACACTGCTATGATTTTAATGATTAAATTGTGCTAGGTCCTAGGAAAACTGTGGTGAACCAGACAGGCCTGCTCTTTGCCCTCCAAAAAATCTGTAGAAGTGGGAGGCTTCACTGCACATGCATTAATGCTGTAAAAACAGGGATCACCCTGATATTTAAAATATCACTTGTGACTTGCACACAATCAGCTGGAAGACGTAACACACTAACCCAGGAACAAGATTCTTTCAAAGAATGCAATTTTGAGAAAATGCCACTTTATACCTGTGTATAAATGTTATCTCCAGCAGTGGAAATTATGTCCTTTAAAGATATCTGGCAATATTTGGAAACTTGTTGTTTGCACTCACTCTGGGTATAGGGTTTGCTACTAGCATCTGGTAGATAGACATCAGGAATTCTGCTGAACCTCCTGAGAGACTCAGCCTCCAATAACAAGTTATCATGTCCAAAATGTCAACAGCACCCAAGTTGAGGAACCTTGGTATAACTCAACATTTAAAAATCTGAGATCATCTCATATTTGACATTCTATGCATCCCTTTTGCACTGAACTGATTAGTATCTCTCCAAAACTCATGTCTTCCCAGAAACCCAGAACCTATGAATATGAACTTATTTGGAAATAGGATCTTTGCAGATATAATCAAATTAAGATGAGATCTTACCAGATTAGGCTGGTTACTAATACAATGACATGTATTCTTACAGGAGGACAATTTGGATACAGATGCACGCACAAGGAAGACAGTCTTAAGACAAGAGTAGAGACCAGGATTTTAATGCCACAAGACAAAGAATGCCGAGAACAGCTGGAAGCAGCTAAAAGGAAGGGTGTGTGTGTGTTCCTGAGGGATCAACCCAGGGGCTTCCCATTGAGCTACACCTCTAGCACTTTTTATGTTTTATTTTGAGACAGGGCCTCACTAAATTGCTAAGTTTCCTAGGCTGGGTTCAAACATGTGATCCTCCGTCCTTATCCTCCCAGAACACAGGGATTATAGGTGTGTGCCAATGTGGCTGCTTCGTAAAACATCTGGATTTTGGATTTCTGGCCTCTGGAACTGTAAAAGAATAAATCTCTATTGTTCTAAGCCACATGGTTGTGGTAAGTTGTTACTTAGGTCCTTTGTTGTTGTTGTTAACTTGTTACTTTAAAGCAAAACAAGAGAAGATAAACACAGCTCCTCCAAAATCCTCCACCAAATCTACAGATATTGTTCAATAAAAGAGTACAAGGCCAGCAAGTCTTTATTGAGCACCTACTATATCTTTGGCATTTGGAGTAGTACAGTGTGACAAAAGAAAGATCTCAAACACTACAATAAAATATCTGATACACTTGGAATTAACACAAATCATTTTGTTGAGATCTGAGAAAGGAAGATGCGTATGAAAGGCTGAGCAGTAGAGGTTGTTCATAAACTTTTAAAAAGAGGTACAGTGCATTATTTTTATAACCTTAAGTGATTAAGGTTATAAAAGGTTACATTAAGATGTAATACTTCTTCAACAGCTGAGAAGGTAAAGATGATTCAGGAACAGATTTCAAAGTCAGTGAGTCTGGCATGGTTTAGAAGTACTGTAGATAGTTTGGGAGAATTTTAAATATCTTACATTTTAAAACATATGTTATTTTTATTTTCTTCCCAATCCCTGCTTTTTATGAGACATTCTTGTTGATCGTGAATCTGTTCACAGTGGTGCCTCCAAAACTTCTACACAGGAGGGGTCAGAGCCTGTTTGCACAGGAGCGCATAGAGACACATCTAAAAAGGCATCTCTGCAGGCAGTATGTGAGATTTACTTGCATTGCATGTCTCTACAGCAGAAGGAAGGCATTTACCTTAGTTGACCAATAACTACTTGTTGCCATCATTGTTGTTTTTGCTGTCTTGGCAGTGAGCAGAATCAAACTCAGGGACTCACACATGCTAGAAAACTAGTCACTACTGAACTGACTCCCTAACCCATGTGAATTAAGTCACCCAGGCTGGTCTTGAACTTGCCATTCTCCTGCTGAGGCCTCCTCAGTAGCTGAGATTATAGGCATACCCCACCAGTGACAGCTTAATTTTCTTTTTTCTTTTTCTTTTTTCACATACAAAGCAAGTCTTATAAAATTTTGTGGCTAGTTTTAGGCATTATAAATTTCATTAAAAATTCCAATCTTAAGTATTTGTGCCTTCCAAATGGAATGCTTGGAAACATTTTTTACAATTATGGACACTACTAACAGCCTATAAAAGCCATATTATTATTTTAGTTTATTTTAACAAGTGTCTCTAGTGAGTATAAGCCAGTTACCTGTACTGATTTATCTAATACCTAAATTAACAAATCTTTCCTGTTTGGGAATCATAGCAGCAGGAAGAAGTACTTTATATTAGCTTGGGTTTTTAAGAACAACTGGGATAGGGGAAAGGAGAAAAAGAAGAAAGGAAAACATTATATGTATATAGGTATACAATATATATGTATGTATGTACAAGATAGATAACTATACTACTAATCTATTAGTTCATCAAAAAGAACAGTTTGTGCTTTCATTATTTGTTTGATCATATTTTTCATGTCTAAATCTTAAACCTCAATATGCAATATATTAATTAGCATTAATTTCCTTTTTTTTGAACTTTTGTATTGTTTCTATCCTTTTTCCTGTTTTGCTTTTTAAAATAAAAAAATGTTAAAAAAAGAAAGCTAATTCGTCCTACAATCCATACACACATAAACAAATACACAAAACTATTAACTAACTGACACAATTTGATGGAATAATCCTAGACTTTCAATGTTTTAAATCCTAGAGAAAAAGTATACAATCTTTTGTAACAGGTGCACATCTAAATAACTCTAATTCATGAAAGAACATGGGGAGGACTCTGGGGCTACTTAGAACACGCCTGTCAAGAGGAAAGTAATTTTTATTTCAACAAACTCAAGGACCTGAGGGCTGGAGATTCAGCTCAGCAGCATAAGCACCTGACTGGCAAGCCCAAGGTAATGAGTTTGATCCCAGGTACCAAAATAAATAAACAAACAAACAAACTCAAGGACCCTCTGAGACATACTCACCTGAGAGACTAAAAGATAGCCCAACTTGGGAATGTAGAATGGGAAGTCACCCACAGCCAAAACAAAAACTTGAAAAATATCTACACAGTCAGTTGAAACTATAATATAAAAATGATACTTGGCCCTCCTTCAGATGAGTAATAGGATCCTTCAAGTTACCAAAATAACTAGCTTGAGATCTTAACATAGTTATAAAGCTCAAAGGGTTATGTTTTCACCTTTTTTTTAGGCAAAATGCTTTTCAACAAAAATGGAATTGAGGTAGCACAATCAGAAAAATGGACCATTAAGAAATAAAGCATGGTGGTACAAAGCACTACAAGTTCAACTCCAGGGTGGGCTGTCTAGGAAGTTCAAACCAACACAGACTACATAGCAGAAACCTTGTTTCAAAACACACACACACAAACCAACTTGGGGCTCCAAAACACATGCTTTTCAAAAGCGGATGAAAAAAGGAAAATGTTTTGGAGTACAAAAACATAGAATCCAAGAAACTACTTATATTAGACAAAAGCCACCTATCAACAAAGTACATTTTACTTGCACACACCTAAAATCCATTAAGATGGTCATAGTAATATACTTAGTAAGATACATCTTTAATGTTTCTGGTTTGTTTTTTGGTGGAAAAACAAATCAGTTTCCTTTTTTAGGATTAAAGTCTTATTTAATGGCATAATTTAAAATGCAGGTGGAAATGACAAACTTTCAAGGAGTCCAAAGAAGTCAAGTTTTCTCCTCCAAAACGTGAACATCATGGTGTCGAACTCTCATGAACTCTAAGATGCACAGTGGTCACGGTGGAAAAGATTACCAACTCCTCAGAATCTAAATACTTATACCCGCTATGGAGCTTTATTTTCAACTTTCTATATATTTAAAAAGCAAAATGTAACTGAATAAAAAGAACACTGAACTCAGAATTAAGTTAGCTGAGATTAACAGTTCTCATAATTCCAAGAAAGCTTTTCAACTTCTCATTCCCACTTCAATAAATTGTGTTATATTAACCAACTGACTATAAATACATATGTATTATTTTATTAGTTATATTTTATCAGTCTATGTTTGCAGTACATAATGATCACACTCCTCATGGGGAGTTGGTGCAGGTACTTAAAACATCTTCATTCTTTTCTTTATCACCTTCCTCACTTCTCCCTTTCCTCTGCCTGTATCTCTTTATCTCATTCTCATAGTAAATGACCTATCTCACTATTTCCTATTATCTTTTATTTTGCTTTCTATTTACATTTTGAGTTTCTCATATATAAAGAACCATGTGATAATTAAACTTGTATGTCTGATTTATATCATTTGATTATTTCAAGATGTGTCCATTTCCCTACAAAAAACTCAAGTGTATCCTCCTGTATGGCACAGTAGTACTCCATAGCATACACACCACATTTTCTTTATTGAATGGACATATATTCCACTGCCAAGATTTAGCTACTGTAAACTGTGTTGCTATAAACATGGGTATGCATGTATCACTGTAGTATGATGCCTTTACCTCTTTCAGTAAGATACCTACAGGAAATGCAGTAGCTAGGTAAAATGTAGTTTATTTCTTGAGCTTTTTTGAGAAATCTCCATACTGATTTCCATAACTGTTGCACTAGGAGATGTTTAGCATATACAAAGCCCTGGGTTGATCCCCAGGACCAAAACAATTAAAATTAAAAAGTTTAATATAGTCATTAATCAAGGTAAAAGTGAATGAGCATGTTAACAACAAATTGAAAATACTAACATTTTCCTACTTAAAAGAAATGTCTAGGTAAGTATACAACTGAAAATTGTCCAGTCGATGTGATTCATTAAAAATCATCTCCCTAGGGAACAGAACCCACAAATGAACCTGGTAACTAAAAGTTATAAGACGAAAGATATACTTTAAACCATTCTAAAGAGCAAAATATAACAAATTCTTCAGCAATCATTCTTCTTTTTCCCTTTTTCCTAGATATCTATTGTCTTAACTAATGAAGTATAAGTATTATTTGGTCCTATTTTGAGGTTTTTATTTTAAGAGGTTTCTGTGGCCAGAGTAGGAGGTAGTAATCAAAAGCTCCATGGAAATAAGAACTTTTGTTTCTAGGAAAAAACTTTTACATGAGGATACCTATGAAGAAACTACATGAATCTACTGCTGTCTAGTATTAGCTGATTTTGTCCTGCTCCTTTCAGCTAAAAATCAGAGGATGGAAAATATCTTTATTCCACAGGGACCTTTCTTTGTAATGCTTATGCATTTTTAATGATTTTTGTCAGAACAGTTATTATGGATTTTGCCACCAGTATAAAAAGAGGGGAGCCCTGGTCTCCAGTCATTCCTTTTCCCTAAGCTAGCCAATTTAGCTTCAGACTACTCACCTGGTCCCAGGCTTCAGTACCTTCCGCTATAATAGAAGCATATGGGGAGTGGGGAAGTGGTACAGCGAGTGCTTAGCATGGGGGAAGCCCTGGTTTCAATCTCCAGCATCTCAACAAAAATTAATAAATAAATAAAGTAGCATGCTGGCTTAAAAGGTTCCTTCCAGCTCTTAACATTCTCCTACTTTTTCATAATTAAGCACAGAAATGAATTATCCTGTTTTAATAGTGAGACTAGGGAAAATGGGAAGCAATATTCTTAGGATACACCAATGTACCAAAACTTCAATAAGCAGAGTTCAAGAGCACAGAATCTATCTCTCTCATCTGACACTTCTGGGAAGCTATAAGGAAATTATGCACCTTAAAGCAACTTTCCTGCCCACCTTAGTTCAGGCAATTAAGGTAAAAAATATTTTGCCAAACCTAGGTTTTGCAGATTTAAACATAAATCATGTTCATAAACCTGTAATTTCATCTCCAAACTGGACAAATTAAGAGTTCCAACACCAGAAGCTCTTAACTTGTGAAGAGTGCCTTGCAGACTGCCTTTAATTCTGGGCAGCTGTGTGTGATTTCTTCATTTGACCTAATCTGAAATACACCCTTTACCAATTTCCCAAAAACTCACAGAAAGGTTTTGTCAAAGACAAAACTGGTATCTTCAGAGGGAGAAACCACAAGGAATAACAGGTTTATTCTCACAGATACAAGGTCTATACATTTTGTACTAAATTAAATATAGAAGGAAAAAAAAGCATTCATTTCTGCAATCTTTGTTTAAAATGATTCCAGAAACTATTCTAAAGGGAGGAATTGAAGGTCAAGAGAAAAAAGAATATTCTCCTGAGAGATCATTGTTTCACTTCCATCATGTTTTAAGAAAAAGGTACAAATAACTTCAAATATCCTCAGCGTTTTCTACTATAAAAAGATTGTGTGCACTCTTTTCAGTCTTTGTGTGCTGCCATTATATGACTTACATATTAAATCTGTCAATAAGCTTGGAAACCAACAAGCAAGGTCGAAAACGAATACATTGAAGGGATTAAATTAACGCTTATGAAAAGTAGGAAAAGGCTGCATAAAGGTGGGAGGGGGAGGTTATAAAGGGCTCATGGTATGTCCAGTGTTCCCAGCAAGATCCACAGGCAGGCTAAATCATTACAAAGTTGCCACTATTCAGCGATATAAGCAGGTTCTTAGCGCATTTATCTCTCCTCGCCAAAACACACACTACACAGGGTCTAACAAAGTCTGCATCTGTTAGATTGCTAGGGTAGCAACGAAATCCCAACAGCACACGGAAGTAGGGTCCGGGAATGAAAGTGTGCGACGTGTCAGTTAGCCTGAGAGTTTTAGAGGTGCCAGCAACTGCAGCAAATCATCGCTCTCACCATGCAGGCCACAAAAATCTGAGTTGGGGGGGCGAAAATGTCTTTTTTTTTTTATTTTTCCTTTTCTTTTCTATTTTTCCCCCCTCCAACTTTTTTTTTTTAATGGGGAAGAGTCGGAAGTAAACTAGAGAATAAGGTCTGGTTTCCGAGACAGATAAGAAAGTGCTAGCAACCCAGATTCCCTTGGGATGAGATGCTACTAGGAAGCCAAGAGAACTAAGTTTCATTCTCTGTAACTTCACTCCTCGACACAGAGGACAGGCATTGATTGTTTGCAGCAAAGGCAATCTGCGCTCAAATTCCCACGCCTCATTCCTAATTCCAAGTGCTCGCCAAAGCTGGTAAATTGGAAAATCAGCCAAGGGGGCCAAGGGACACGCCAGGCTGGCCCGCGCCCGATACAGGGGCAGGCGTTTCCCCGGCAGGCGCGCCCCTCCTTCCCTCCACTGGCGGACTGTGCAGCCGGAGAGGCGCGGCTCTTACCCCCGTTCACTCCCACGGACGGCTTCAGCTTCGCTCCGGCGATGGCCACCACGATTCCGATCATGAACCATTCCTTCCTCATTCTCTCCAGCAGCCTCATGTTTGCTAGGGCGGGTGGGTTTTGTTTATCTGTTTGGCTTTTTTTCTTGGCAAACTGCGATGCCTTAATCCCCGGGGCGTCTCCACACTGCTCGGCGCCTCCAGACGTGCAGCAGAACAAGTCAAATTGCCACTTGTAAACTGAAGCGCGGAGGGCTGGCTCAGGCGGCCGGGAGGAGGGCTGGGAGTAGTAGTATCCAGTGACGGGGAAGTCTCACAGAGCGCCGCCATTGCTACCACGCGCCGCCTAAGAGGCGCGCAGCACGCCCGCCCCCTAACGCTCCGACCGCGGTATCCTCACGTACCGAGGATCTGAAACGGACCCTTGGACCACACAGGCAGGCGCAGACGCCTGGGAGGGAAGGCTAGCCAACCGGGAGGACCAGAAGACCCGCTACCGCCTCGACCTGCCCCCGCCTCGGAATGACGGGGCGGGGAAGCGTCGTGAGGAGTCACAGCCTCCGGAGCCTCAGCAAGCCTCGCTTACAACAAACCTTCGGGCACAGCTGGCCGCGCCCTAGAGCACATACGCACCGGGAACCTCCTTTCTGCCAGACAGGAGCTCGCGGGAAAGGCCGGCGTGTGGCCGGGACAGGGATGCCTCCTTTGGAGGCGCGCTTCTTCGGGGCATTACGGCGGCCCCGGCTGGCGGCGTGACGTCGCGCAGGGGAGGGGCGGCCTCTCCTGGGCTCCGGGTTTTCCGCGTGGGCCACGGTCGGAGCGGGGCGCTTTCGGCGGTCCGCAGGGAAAGGGCGCGGGCGTGGAGGAGCTCTGACCCCCGACTAGGGTTGCAAGTTGTATTCCGGCAGACGCCCAAGCCTTCCAGCACCCGCTGCTTCCTGGAAGGCGGGCCGAACCTTACCTGGTCGCAGGCGGACGACACCCGGCCCCGGGAGTGGTAGGACTTGGAGGGCGAGAGGCGGTGCAGAGCTCCTCGCCACCCAGAAACTTGTACGTGGATGAAGCAGGGTCTCCAGTCGCGAGTCCAGGTCTGGTTCACGCACCCCCACACACACACCCCTCCCCGGGGACCCCTCAGAGCTGCAGCAGAACTCTAGGGAGGGAGCAGGCACCCCTTCTGAGGGGCGTGGGGTCCTGGGGTCCAGCCCCTGTGTTTTCCTTGAAGTGTTGCCAGGCGACCTGTGACACTTGGTTTCTTGAATGGACTTCTTACCTTTAGAACTACAGAAGCATCAGCTCCTCCCCATTATGCCCCCAAGTAAAGAAAACACTGACATTTTGAAGTGGCCTGGCATCTGCCTATTGAATGATTGTGAAACTTCAAGAAGGTTTGGAAGGCACTCTTGATACTAAACTAATTATGAATTCATTCAAGGCTTGAAAAAGAGACATCGTGTAAGGTTCCCTTGAGCACCAGCCCAAGTTCTTCATAACCCATTTAATTTTGCTGTGTCTTGAAGAAACAGTTTTGTATCCAAAAACTGAGCTGCTTTAAGCAGCTGTATTAGTGTTTGTAGGTTACACAACACCCGGTGTCATAACATTTGAGGTAATGTAAAATAAAAAGTTAATCTCAAGATAATTTAATAGGGAGAGAAACACAGTTTATAAAACCAAGAAGCACATGAACTATCATAAAATCCGATGTTAATTATAAAATAGTTATAAGTGGCTATATATGAAGCATAGTTTACTATGTATTTTTGATAGAATCTTCCTAGCTTAAAAAGGCTTACATTTATTAATGACTGATCTGTGTAGGGTACAATTCAAAGGTTTTTTTTTTAATTTCATTTTATTACTTAAAAGAAGAGTTCGTTGTGACTTCTCTTGAGTTAAGGACTGTATTAGTTTATTACAACTGCTGCAATAAATACCCAAAACTACATATCTTCAAATATAAAAAATGTGTTGTCTCACAGTTCTGGACAACAGAAATCCAAATCAAGGTGTTGGCAGAGGCACTGAGGTCCACAAAAAGTCCCATACCAGCCCAAGTTCATAACCCATTTAAGAGTGCTTGAAGGTGTCAGTGTTGAGAGAACTGCTGACTGTATGTAAAGGCCAACTCTTAACTCCAGACAGAGTCCACTCTTCAAACAAGTTGGGTAGAGAGGAGTCCATTACTAGGCCAAGTTTTCCTCCCACGGATGCCCAGGCACATGAAACACAAAGAAAAAATGGAAGCTCCTCCCCATAGTTGCTTCAATATTTAAACTATTGATGTAACCCATGGCAAAATTCTATCAATGAATGTGCCCTCATTTGCCATGAATCAGGTCGATTCAGAAGAGGATTGTTATTTTTTTAAATTTTATTTAAAGAGAAAAAACAAAAAAGAAAACAACCAAACAAAACAGAAAAAGGGTAGCAACAATACAGAATTCCAAAGGAAAAAATGAAAGAACCACAATAACAACAACAAAACAAAAACACTAAGAAATCGCCACTTGATAGATTACATACTGTCATCATTGGAAATAATTGTTCAAGTTACAAAATTCAAGCCCACAAAGTAGACATTCAGTGAGACTATTAACAGTTCTGCTCAACAATCCAACAAAAACAGTAATGTGGTCATCTATCTTACACACTTAAACATACATTCCGTTATATCCTTTAGAGCACTTTCTTTTCCCCTCCTTTATATATATATATATATTATTTTAATTTTATTTTAAAGGGGGTAAAATTAAACACAAAAAAACAGAACAGAACGGGACTTAAGAAAGCATAAATTTCAAAGCTATACAACCAGGGATCTTCACTGTCTGTCATATTGTCTTGTTTTCTTCCAAATGGTTGTCCATATCTTTGCATATGGGGAGCTCATACTAAATACCATAGCCAATTTTTTTACAAGATGTGTAGTTAACTGGCTCCTACTTGCTAAGGGGGTGGGGGGTGGGGGACATGGGACAGGACGACATGAGATGTCTGCGTGCTGGCAAGCTCACAGCCACGCCCCAGAGAGGGAAGGAGTTCCTTGTTCTCCTGGCACCCGAATCAGCCGCACTGTGCAGGTCCCGATGCGCCAGGGTCTCTCTCCTTCAGGCCGCGGAAAGTCTGCCCCACTCTCAGCTGCCCCCCAGAGAGGGGTGGAGCCCCCTGTTTTCCCGGCACCCCGAGTCAACCGCACGGTGCAGGTCCCGAGGTGCCAGGGTCTCTCCCCTGCAGACCCCCCAAAGTCTGCCATACTCACCTGCTATTTCTTTCTGATGAATTGACCGTTACATTTCCAAAGTTCTGAAATGGCCATCAGACCACAGAAATTCTCTTTAGGCTCCTGTTTGCAGAAGAGGATTGTTGAATAGAGAGTTGCTAGGACAGTTGAGAGAAGAGCTGAGGACCAGGGTGGCAGTGTTGCCTGTGAAGTCACTGTGATGACTTCAAGTGGATGACATTAAGCCTGTAAATCAAAAGGAGGGAAAAGCAAGATTAAAGTTCTGGATAATCCAGCAACTAAAAATAGAGAATAGTGAAATAAATGTTCTCAAAAGAAACAAGTGATACATACCTGCTAATTCTGTGAAAAATAGAGACAGTCTGTGTTTTGCATTTTTGATACCTACAGTGCTCTTCTGTGTTAAAAGAAAAGCTTTTAACAGTTTGAGCAAAGAACAGTTCCTGAACTGGGCAGCACTTGAGATGGAAAGGGGTTCAGAGTGCTCCCTTTTATACCGAGGGCAATGTGCTTTTGTTGCTGCATACAGATAGGAAGTACAGAAATAACTTGCTTTGTTACGGTGAGGCCTTTAGACCTGGTCTGATCCATGGGGAGCTGGAATTGGCTGATGCACAGCTGTTTGTGTTTGGTTGAAACTCAGGTATTTGTTATAAAAATATACTCCTATTTCAGCTGTTAAAAGATTTTTTTCTTAGTTACGTTACACTTTGTGATTATGCTTGCTTCTCTAAATTTTGCACCATAGTGTCTCTAGTTGATAATAGTTACTTAAAAATAACTAAAATTTTGAATGTTTCACTACAAAGAAATTTTCAAAGTGATCAATGTGTTAATTATCCTGATTTGATCATTACACAGTGTTTACAGGTAGCAGAGTAACACACTATACTCCATAAATTTGTGTGGTTATGTGTCAGGGTAAATAAGCAGAAAAAACATAACCCCCACAACCACCAAAAGCAAAATCAAGGTATTGGCAGGGTTACAAACCCTCTGAAGGCAGTAGAGGGAAATCCCACATATCTCCCCTGGTTTCTGGTGACTGTGTTGCTTAGTAGCTTCCTTGGTTTAGCCTGAAGTGCTGCAGTCTCAGTCTTTGTTTTCACATCACATTCTCCTCTGTATATCTATCTAGTGGTTCCATCACTCTGGTCTCTGCATTTGTGATTAGATTGTACCTCCTATTGTGTGTGTGTCTTCTAAAAACATTTTTCCTTGGATTTACAGTCCACTCATAATCCAGAATGTCTTCTCAAGATCCTTTAATTAGATCTACATATATCCTTTTTCCAAGTTAGGTAACTGCTGTGTTGGATAGTGTCCCCCAACGATTCATGAGCTACTGAAATCTCAGAATTTGAGCTTACTTGGAAGTCAACATCTTTGCAGTTGTAGTTGAGATGAAGTCGTACTGGATTAAGGCAGGTCCTAGATTCAGTGAGTGGTGAAATGTAAGAATTTCACATAAAACACACAGAGAGAACACTATGTAAAGATGAAAGCAGAGATTGGACTGTTGTGTCAACCAGCCAAGGAATGCCACAAATGCTCACCAGCCGTCAGAAGCTAAGAGAGACATGGAACAGTTTTCTTTAATGCTTCTAGTAGGAACAAATCCTACCAACATCTTTCAAACTTACAACCTCCTGAACTGAGAAACTAATGTTTTACAATACACAATTTATAGTACTTTGTTCCAGCAACTGTAGGGAAAGAATACAGTAATGTTCACAGCTTCTAGCGATTTGATATGAATTTATCTTTGCTGTAGCCACCATTAAACCCATACAAGGCCCTTCCCTGCCTTCTCATTATTCCATTACTGTCTTTAGTAACTTTTATTACTCGTCTTTCTCACTCATTTTTTCCTTTACTTTGCCTCAAGTTTTTCTCATTGTCAAACTTCCTACTTCATCTAACATTGTGCCAATCAAAATAGACACACTAATATCTCTCAAAGGCACAACAGACCATTACTCAATATTGTTTTATTTTCTGTTGCTATAGCAGGATACATGAGACCAAGTAATTTATAAAGAATTTCTTGGGCTTGTGACTCTGAAGTTTGGGAAGTACAGAGCATATCCCAGCACCTGGTGAGGGCTTCTTCCTGCATCACAACTTGATGGGTGACATCACATGGCAAGACAGAGTACACCTCCAGCGTAGGTCTCTCTTCCTCTTATAAAGCCACTCCTACCATCTTGGAGGCCCCACTTTTATGACCTCAAGTCCTAGTAACTCTCCAAACCCCTCCTAAATAACATGCAAATACAAATTGTAGGGTTACATTTCTAATACAAGGACTTTGAGGAAACACATTCAAACCATAGAAAATATTTGTAATTGAAATGGTTAATATGCCTTTGCTGCGAGACAGGCACATATCAGATGCTGAGCACTCAGTGCTGAATAAAGAGAGACACAAAACCTGTCTTTGTGGAGCTTATAAAGGAAACAAAATGTAATTTGTGGAATTAAAAAAGCAAGATGATGAGAATAACCTGGATTGGGGAAGACAGCCAGAGATCTGAAGGATGAACAGGTATATGGAAGTTTTCTTAGGCAGGAGCTCGACTTCCTGTGAAACTAGCATGACATGGTGAGAGGACAGTCATGTTAGAAAGAGCAGGCAGGGCATAGATCACATGAAACCTCTCATACTCTGGCAAAGCATTTATTTAGTGTTTTATCAAATACTGTACAAAGCCATTAAATTTTAAACACATTAGTAACATGACCATTTTGCTGAAAAGATTATTGTAGGAGTAGTCTGGACAAATGAGAAGCAAATTAAGTAATGGTGCTTATAGTGGTTGATTGACTGTGTCAACTTGAGACATTTAAAAGTTTAAATGGGTTTACCAACTCTACATCCAAGGGTGTAGAAGAAGACCCACCCTAGGATGGGTCATCACTTGGAGGTGTAAAAAAGAAGGAGGAAGGACGAATGCATTCCATTCTTGGGAGAAGCTCCAGTCTTTGCCTTTGGTTGGACCTCGTCTCCTGGCTTCCAGTGTAGACTCTTCAGCCTTCCATTGTAGAGCCTTCAGCCTTCTGTCGCAGACCCATCAGCCTGCTGGTGTGAACTTGCATGGGACACTAAGGTAAACTCCAGACCTTGTATTAAATTCTTCGGCCTCCAGTGTGTAGACGCCCTCTGCACACTTCCTCATCCGACTCTGTGGCTGACCATCGTAAGCCAATCTTGTTGTTTCTTTTACATCTGTATATCTTGTGTTATATCTGTTCTCTCTAGTAAACCCTGACTGATACAGTACTGGAAAAAGCAGTTAGCATAAGAACTAGTATAAACAAGAAAAATCAGAAATAAATTAGCAGTCACCTATAAGGGTTTAAAGATGAAATCTAAAATGATTGCCAGGGATTTGGTAGGCAGAAGCTGGTATTATTTTAGCCAGGCAATCTTTACCAAGTACGTTTAAGGAAGTGATCTTAAAATTCAGTTTTATGTATCTTGAGCTCCAGGGACCCTGAAGCATATAAATGGAACAGTTTAGAAGACAGGTATAAAAGAGATTTGGCTTCAACTGGTTTTGGGGTCTTTCAATATAATAAGCCATTGGCATTAATATAGCAGATACCTGCTTTTTTAGATTTGTTATTCACAGTGGCTACTTAATCTCTTTCAGTATAGTTCTTATACTTTTCCTAATGTTTACGAACATCCACTTTTGCTAAAAACTCAAGTTACACCTGTGCCTGTTCTTGTGGAGTTTAATAAAATGGTGATAGGAACTCTATCTCACTGGACTGTAGAAAATATTAAATAAGATAAAATTTGTACATTTGTATGTAATAAACACTCTGCTTACTCATTGATTTATTCAGTAAGTATTGAGCTCATGCCATGCATGTAGCAGGCACTAGTCTAGATACTGGTGTTTGTCTTGTTTACTTTCCTCTCATTGCTAGAGCAAAAGACCCAACACCCAAAGTTAGGGAAAGAAAGATTTATTTAGCTTACAGTTTTTGGAGGTTTCAGCCCATAATCAGGTGGCTGCAAGGCAGGGTGGCATGGCACTGGGGCAACACTTCAAGGTAGCAGCAGCAAAGGCAGCCAGAGAAAAAGGGAGAAACAAGCCTCTACTCCCCCTTTATATTATACACAGTCCCTCTCCCCAGCAGGGCTGGTGTAGCACTCACAAAAGCACCTTTTCCTCCTCTTGCACAGGCTGAGGATATTTATAAAGTAAGGTTCCTGACTCCTTCCTGTGTCTCTCAGTTAAACTTCTAAACTTCTCAAGTTGACACAACGTATCGACGGTAACTGTTACCAAAAAAAGTTTTAGCTTTCATTGATATATTTTCATAATAACATGAAGAAGTAACAAGCAGTTATAATTTTCATGATAAAAATAAAACAGCCATGTGATACATAGTAGTTTAAATGAATAGTCAAGGAAGGTGCCTTAGGTCTAAGTGCTGTACCAAACAAACATAGACTGGACAATTTAAACAAGAAACATTTACTTGTCACATTTCTGGAGAAATCTAAGATCAAGATGCCAACAGATCTGTGTGTGGTAAGGGTCTACTTCCTGGTTTGCATATGACCATCTTTCTTGCTGTATCCTTATGTGGTAGAGAAAACACAAAACTTTTCTCTCTTACAGTGGCACTAATCCCATCATGACATCATGACCCTCATGACTCAGCTGTCTCTCCGAAAGCCCTCCTGATACCATCATACATGGGTTCACAATTTCATTTGGGTAAAGGGACACAAACATTTGGTTTGTAGAAGACATATGAAGGGATGTGATGAAAGCAGAGAACCAAAAGGAAAAAAAGCCTAATATGGTACTATCTGGTGCTTTGAGTAGAAAGAACTACTACTCATCAACAACTTAGATCCCTAAACTAGGAATTCTTTTATTGTATTAATTTCCTATTGGTACTATAACAAACTACCACAAACTTGGTAGTTTAAAGCACGGATTTATTATTTTATAGATCTGGATCACAGAAGTCCATAACACATGTCACTGGGGAAAAAAATAACAATGTCAGCAGGGCAGTGTGGCTTTCTATAGATTGTAGACAGTTGTATTTCCTTTTTTAGCTGCCCACATTCCTTGGCTTTCTACCCTTCTGCCTTCATCATTAGCAATGCCCATTCCAGTCTTTCTCAGAAGGAATGACTCTGACTTACCTGTCTTTTTCATTTATTAAGATCCTTCTTATGACATTGGTATTATAGGCTGAATCATGTTCCAGAAAACCATAGTTCTAGCACCCAGAACCTCTGAGTGTGTCTTTACTTGGAAATAAAGTTTTGACAGAGTAATCAAGTTAAAATGAGTTCATTGCATGGATTTTAATCCAGCATGCCTGGTACAGTGATTAAAAAGAGAAATTTAAACAGAAAATGTGAAGACACATGGAAAGGGGATGGCCACTTGCCTGGAGTGATGCACATACCAGTTAAGGAGAGCCAAGGATTCTCAAGCAAACACCAGAAAGCTTGAAGAAGGAAGAAAACCACTACTGCCAGCACAAGAGTCAGAGTATGTGAGTGTGGAGACCAGGAGATGACTCTGGGTTAGAAGTGTAGGTTGAGTACCCATCAGTATACAGATGGCACTTAAAGCCTTGAAATTCAATGACCTCAGGAGTGCCTGTTAATGAGAAAAGGAAGAAATTGGATAGGGGAGCAGGATGCTGTTATTAAGACTGAGAAGAAACAACCAGAAAGGTAGAGGAAAATGATTCTATCTCTTATTCAAGTAAGCCAACAGATAATTCAGCTGTCTCATTTACTAGCCATTTACATTGGGCAAGTAACTTAATCCTTCTGTGACTCAGTTTCTTTATTGGTAAAATGTGCTTTTATGGAGCTCTGCCCCCCAAAATTTATGTCAATCTGTCAAGAAGCACATGTGTAAAAAGGTGTGGTGTTAGGAAAATTAAATACTGAGGAATTAACCCACTAAAGAGGTGAAAGATCTCTACAATAAAAATACAGTACCCTGAAAAAGGAAATAGAAGAGGACATCAGAAAATGGAAGGATAGCCCCTGTTCCTGGATAACACAACCAATGTGGTCAAAATGGCCATACTTCCAAAACAGTTATACAGGTGTAATACAATCCCAATTAAAATACCAACAGCAGTCTTTATGGAACTAGAGGGAACAATCCCAAGATGGAACCAGAAGAGACTCAGAATAGCAAAAGAAATCCTAGGTAACAAGAGTAAAGCTTGAGGCATAACAATTCTAGATTGAAGTTACATTACAAAGCTACAATGACAAAAACAGCATGTTACTGGCACAAAAAACAAACACATGGATCAATGGAACAGAATAGAGAATGCAGAAACAACCCTAAGCACATTCAACTATTTAATCTTTGACCAAGGAGCCAAAAGCACACACTAGAATAAATAATACCCTCTTTAATAAATGGTGCTGGGAAAACTGGTTGTTCACAGGCAAAGGACTGAATCTAGAGCCATATCCCTCACCATATACTAAACTAAAATCAAATGAATCAAATATCTAAATGTTAAATGCTTAAATCCCTGGAAGATAAAAATAAATAAAAGTCTTGAAGGCATACACATAGTCAAGGACCTTCTGAACAGAAACCCAATCACACAGGAAATAATACTAAAAATCTACAAATGGTATATCAAATTAAAAAGCTTCTGCATACCAAAAGGAAACAACCACCAGAGTGAAGGGACAACCTAGCAAACAAGAAAAAAGTTACCTGCTACTGCTCAGAGGACTGATATCTGTTATATGAAGAATGGAAAAACAATTGGCTTCCCAAACTAAATGACCCAACAAAAATTGGATGACTGAAATGAAATACACTTCTTAGAAGAAATGCAAATGGCTAATACATACATTTTCAAATGTTCAACATCACTGGCCTTTAGAGAACTGCAAATTAAAACAACGTTGAGATTCCTTCTTACCCCTAAAAAAAATGGCCATTATCAAAAAAATCAAATAGTAAGTGTCAGTGAGGTCACAGGGAAAAAGGAACCCTTCTGCATTGATGGTGGGAATTTAGACTAGTACAACAGCTATGGAAATCAGTATGAAGATTCCTCAAAAAACTAAAATTAGAAATTTTATTTGACCCAAATATTCCCCTTTTGGTATCTTCCCTAAAGAGTTAAAAACATGCATATCCATGTTTATAGCAGCACAATTCATAATAGCTAAATCATTTTTTTAATTTTAAAGGGAATAAAACCAAAACACAATAACACTAATCAGAATAAAGCAATGAAAGCAATACAGAACTTCAAGCACTTCAAGATAATAAAAAAACCAACAATGACTACCATAATGTCTTGTTTTCTTCAAATAGTTGTCCATACCATCAGACATAATGAAATCAAACAAAGCAAAACTGAATAAAACCAATCAAAACAAAAGACTGAAAGCATATTTTAAAGATAATAAAACCAAACAAAGTAAAACAGCATAAAACCAATTAAAACAAAGCAGTGAAAATGATGCAAGATTTCAAAACAGGATAATAAGAAATCAACAATGGCTACCATAATGCCTCTTGTTATCTTCAAAATTGCTGCCCATACCATCAGATATATTAAAATCAAACAAAGCAGAACAGAATAAAACCAATCAAAACAAATTGAATAAAACAAAACAATAAAGTGGAACAGAACAGTATTGGATTTCAAAAACAAGACAAGGCAATCCCCCATATTTGCTGTATTGCATCTTGTTATCCTCTTAATAGATACTCAGACTACCGGCCTTAGGCCTGCAAAGTCAAACTGTACAAGCATTTAAATGTTTTTGTACCTCATTTGTTATCTGTCTTCCAAATAAGCCAGTTGCTTATGGGAGAGGGGCGTCTTTTCTCCCAGCCTGCATGGTGGTTGGCTCACAGGAAGGGCAAATTGGCTTCTTATTAGCATGACTTCTACGAACTCACAGGAAGGACAAATCAGCTTGTTTATTCTCCTGGGCCCCACATGGCTTGCACCAGCCCGTAACAGCTCAGTATTGGAAGTAGCCTTTATGTCTATCACAAATGAAAAGATATAGAAAGTACAGTATTTACACACAATGGAGTACTACTGTGCCATAAAAAGGATAAACTTGAGTCGTTTATAGGAAAATGGACGTACCTTGAGACCATAATATTAAGTGATGTAAACCAGATACCGAAGCTGAAATATCACAAAGTTTATCTTATATGAGAAACCCTATAAAGAGCAAAATAAAAGATCATAGGATGTAGGGAGACAGATCTGTCTCAAAGGGGAAGAGGATCAAGAGATGAGGGGGAGAGAGGGAGGAACGGAGAGAAAAAGATAATGAGAATCAAAATATGTAATGTACATGTACCAAGTTCCCACAAAGAGTGTAAACATTATGTACTTCAAACATAACAGTAATAAAAAATTGGTGATATTGGTGGAAATTAATGTGGACTATATTTAGTAGTTCTTTCTGTTATCCCATGTATCAGAAGTTAAAATTTTATTGGATTGGTATTTGTTTCAGCTCTATTAGACACAGCAAAACTATTATATGGTTCAAGTCATACATGCATGAGTCTTTAATGTAGTCACACCATAAATGCCTCCTATGATGAGATTGCCAACATAAAGTGATTACCCTGCTAATTAGTATGTGTGCTGCCGAAGTGAGCACAACCCTGCTTTAGAGGAAATAAAAGAATAGATTTCGAGCCAGATATGAATGACTGTAACCAAAGAAAACACATTCCTTACTCTTACTCTGAATAATATGTGCTACAGTGAAAGAAGTTACATGAATTCTTATAGCCACAGAACAAAGTAATAACACATTTGATGAACAGTGATAAAATGGGTAAAGAGCCACAGAAGAGTGGGAAAATCTCTTCTGTAGGTTTCAGATGCTATGTTAAAACATTCTTAGCATTTGAGTTGGTGGAGACTGGAGGTCTGCTAAGCTTGGCAATACAGTCAAATACTTTTACCTAATAGTGATAAGGGTGTTAGGTCAGATAAACAGAAGGAAAGTTTCACTAAAAAGGGTTTAAGCCAGCCCATGATAATCTCAGCTTCTTCAGAGAACTTCAGTTCACAGTACATCCATCCGTTAAGTCTGTTATAATAAATTCCGGTAGGCTCAGTGGCTTGCAAACAACTCCCAGTTTTAGAGCCTGATAGATCTTCAGCCAAGGCACCAACACATTCAGAACATCATTAGGGCTCACTCAGTTTCATAATCAGCCAAAATCTTGTTGCATCCTCACATGATAGAAGGGACAAATGAAATCCCTTGGGCTCTTTTCTAAGGTCATTGATCCCATTCATGAGAACTCTGCCCTCAGGATCTAGCTACTTCCCAAAGACCCTAATTCTTAACATTATCAAATTCAAGATTCAATTTTGACATAAGAATTTGGGAGGTAGGCCATAGGGATGAAATAAGTATAGGCTGAAGTATCAAAGGATATGACCAAAAAATAGCCTAACAAATATCTAACAGCATGAAGTAGGTGATACATGAAATATAATTGCAAAGTTTAAAATCAAGTTTCCATTCTTAGATTCACAAACAATTAGTTGCTTCTCTGTGCTCAGTTTGACTGCCTATGTTGCAATAATTTGCCCAAACTGTAACAACAATTTCATGTTCTTGTGATGGTTTTAGCTCAACCAACTCTCACACCCTCATTCAAAAATTCTCATCTCTTGGCATGGACTTATAAGGACATTGGAAGAACAGAACTCATTTGAGATAAGTTAATCAACTTCTATCTTGCAATGCCTAGACACATAATTTAGATAGTGGTTCAGTAATCAATCTATATAGCTTATTTATCACTGATGGGTAATTTATGAAGTACACAGATGACACGGTAATATTGTTTTATATCTTTTGAGAAATTATGTGAGTCTGGAACATATTGTAATCACAGAAATCTGGGAAGCTGAGGCAGGAGGATGGCAAGCTTAAAGCCATGCTGGGAACTTATTGAATTTGTGAGACCCTGTCTCAAAGTAAAAAAGGTCTAGAAATGTAGCTCAAGACCATAGCTAAAGATGGTGGACTGATAAGCAGTAAGATTACAGAGCCTGCCTGAGAGAGACAACTTAGATGCCGGAATAAAACATCCCGGAGAGGTCCAGACAGAGGCAGATGGATTCTCTCAGCCCAGGAAGAAACTGAAGGGAAAAGAGCTGGTCAAACACGCAGTCTTGGGGCTACCATTAGAGAAGCTAAGATTAGTGGCCACAGTGCTCACCAAGCTGCCTGAATTTGTGCCACCCTGAC
The DNA here is from genome assembly GCA_004027295.1 of Dolichotis patagonum. Taxonomy (NCBI): domain Eukaryota; kingdom Metazoa; phylum Chordata; class Mammalia; order Rodentia; family Caviidae; genus Dolichotis; species Dolichotis patagonum. The sequence goes on along the minus strand of PVJX010003229.1, from coordinate 30,253 downwards.
TGGCCTGAGCAGCTCAAAATTGCCCAGCCAAAACTCACTGGAGCCACCCAAAATCACACCACAGCCGTGCTGAAGTCAGAGGTCAGCAAGCAAAATGGAGAATGGAGCCAGAAAGGGACCGGCATTAACCCGCAGTGAGTGCTGGGAATAAGACCCTCCTAAGAGAAAGGGGCAACCAACTGGATGACATGTTGGAATTGGGCAGGAAGGGTCTAAACTAGGAACTGCAGTGACTTCAGTTGGTTGCTCCCCTCACAGAGCAGATTGGTGGGATCTGCTTGGCCTGAGTCATGCCCCTGGCCAGGACCCAATAAGTCATCCCAAATCAATTCCCTATGTGCAGCATGCACTGATACAATGAAGGCTCAGGAAGGTTGGCTGGTCCAGAGGGGAGGAGCCAGCATACGCTGTCCCTGCCTGCACCTCAGTGTCTGACAGAGGACTGTAGAGGGCAGAAACCCCTAGCCAGCACGCTACAGAAGAACCATAACAGACAAGGAAAGGGGCTGGGAACTACACTATACACTTGTATGGAAGGAACCAAAAACATGACGAGAGAAAGAAATAATAAAAGGCCCCCAGGCCCCAACCCTGAGAATATTGATCCAGGAGAGGTAAATATAAAAGAGATTGAAGGCAGCAAACATGCAATATCAAACACGGTATCAGCGGACATAAAGAGATATCTTCAGGACCTCATAGATGAGCTCAAACTGAAATATTAATTCAAGTAAAGCAAGATATAAGTAGAATAATAAAAGAAATGCTAAACACCTCTCAAGAAGACACAGAAGGAAAAATGGAGGAACCCAATTCCTGATGAAGAATATAAAGAAAACCTAGAATACATGAAGCAGATTCAAAGAGATTACCAGGAAATTAAAAACTCCATTGAAAGCTGGAAAAACTGCTTGAAATAAACTGCTTGAAGGATAGACTACCAAAACTTGAAGACAGGTTTGCAATGGGTGATCATGAAAGGAAAGGTCTCTTAAAAATAACAAAGAAACAGGTGGTAACAATACAAAGGCTAGAAGATGATCTATAACCTAAGAATCTATAACCTAAGAATAAAAGGCTCTATAACCTAATAACAAAATATATGAGTAAAGAAGCAGGAGTAAAAACAAAGGAATTACAAAGGCTATTCACAGAAATAATTAAAGAAAACTTCCCAAGCATAGAAAAAGGAAATGATACTCAGATGTATGAGGCATACAGAAATCCAGCCACCTACAACCAAAACAGAGCTACATCTGACACATAATAATCAAGATCCCAGAAATTCAGCATAAGAACAGAATATTAAAAGCCGTCCAAGAAAAGAAACAGATCACCTATAGGAAAACATTTCAAAATCACGGCAGATTTCTCGATAAAGACCATCAAATCAATAAGAGCTTGGAGCAAAGTATTCCAAGCCGTGAAAGAAAATAACCTCCAGTCCAGATTGATGTACCCTGCAAAACTGTCTCTAGAAATTAATGGAGAAACAAGATGTTTCCATGGCGAAAAGAACTGGGGGAATTTGTGACCACCAATCCAACCCTACAGAGTATACTAAAGGACATTCTAGAGACAGAGAGAAAAAAAAATACCAGGATTTCAGGAACAGTGGCAGAGCGGCCTCAATGAACAGGGCAGACAATGGAATGAAGGAGAAAAGTAGACAACCAATGGCAGAAAAATAGCATAGCAGAAATGAGGCAGAGAAGGTTGGCTATAATCTCTAACACAGATGGCCTTGATACACTAAGGAAAAAAAAAAAGAAAGAAACACAGGCAGAGTAGATCAAGGAGTAGGGGCCAACAAGATGCTCTGTATAGGAAATATAATTAACCTGAAAAAGAGTTTATGGACCAAAAATCAAATATGAGAAAACAATGCTCTATGTGACAGGGAACCAGAGAGAAATAAGGGCAACAACCATCACCTGCAGATAGGTTGGAAAGATAGGATACTTATATGCAATAGAGAACTACTCAGCTATAATGAAGGAAAACCTTGAGGCTTTTGTAGGTAAAGGAATACAACTTGAGATCAAGTCCAGGAATGAGAAGGTTTGGAACCACTTAGGTAAATAGCAGGTTGCCCCCCCAATCTAAAAACTGAGGGGTTTTGTGGGACCCAAAATGTGCAGCACCCTGTTGGAGTGAAGGGGGAGGAATAGTCTAAAAAAAGAAGGCAGAGGATATTGTTAATAGTGTATCAGGATTTTAAACCCACATTACTCACACCGCTCTCTTTAGATGGATTATATTCTGTTCCAGTTTGTCTACTTGTAACTGGATTTGAGGACACATACAGCTATCCCGAAAATAGTAGGATATAGTACAGTAATTATCTTTAATTTCCTATTAACTTAATCTGAAGCCCTGTATAACTTACACTGTTTTTTCATGACTGATCTTAATTGAATCTGGTTTGTTAGATTGCTGTTTTGTATTGAGATATTTTATTCAAATCTGTTATGATTGATAGTAACAAGTCTGATAGTATAGGCAACTACACTGAAGATGACAAGATTCACTAGGATACCTACTCTGGTTTGATTATTTCCTGCTTTTGAAGTTTTATACTGTCCACAATGTTTTGTTTTTATTAATATTGTTATATACTGCTATATTCAATTATACTATGCCTGATGATATGGACAATTCTATTGAAGATAACAAGAGTAACCATTGTAGATCACCTTGTACTGTGGTTGTATATGACTTTTTTGTTTCATGTTTTTATAGGAATCTGTTTGGTTTTGTCTTGCTTTGTTTTGTTTTGCCCTCTAATACAGAAAGGATAGATACACATGTAGAGGCTCATACATGCGTAGAACCTATAAACAGTTTATGAGAACTGGTTATATAATGTATGATGAAATGAATAACTACTTTGAAGAAAAAGAGACACTAAGGTACCCCCAGTGCTGATTCTGTAGTGTCATGATGTGAAATCCAGCAATACTGTTATTCTTTGTTCAGAGTGATTTTAACCTGTATTGTTTTGTTTAATTTCAACATACATGAAGTTATGGATAGGTATTTTGAAGAGAAAGAGAGACACTATGACAGTCATTGTTGACTTCCCTATTGTCTGGTCTTGAAGACCTAAAATGCCTTCCTCATCCTGTTTGTCAGTTCTATACTATGTTGTTTCATGTGGATTCTCTGTATGTGAAGATATGGACAACTATTTGGAAGAAAATGAGACAATATGATAGTGAAGATCTCTGATTGTCTTGCTTTGAAATTTATGTCTCTTACATTGCGTTCTTCTGTTTTGTTCTGCTTTGTTGTGTGTAATTTTAACCTCTTTAAGCTAAAATTTAGAAAGAGAAAAAGAAATGTAGCTCAGTGAAAAGGCCCTGGCTTCAACCCTCAGTACCACACAAAAAGTGGAAGTCATTTGTTATCATTTGAAGTAATTACAAATTAAAAGTAAAGATCCATAAAAATGTGTGATCTTCAAATAAAAATATATTTAAGAACACCTGTCTGACCAAGGAATTCTTTTTTATAGTAGCATGAAAGGAAGTACTGGCTTCTTTTTTGTATTCCAAATACAGCAAAGAGGGCCAGGGGTTTAGCTCAGTGACCTGAGCCCCTCCCTGCCAAGCATGAGGTCATGAGTTTGATCCCTGGTACCAGAAAAAACAAAACAAAACAACAGCAAAGATAAAGAAAGATATGCAGAGGCTTTTTCAGTTATAACAATATACTACCAATACATAATATAACTTGAAAACATATTGTAGCTAGTTAGATAATTGCCAAAATAAATGTCTGGTAGTCTACTTCTCTGAGGACTACTAGAATGCTTTACAGAAATAAGAGTACTATTTTTTTTCCTTGACATTGCTTCTCCCTAGGACAACTCAGAGTATTATTAAACAGTTATGAAAATTTCAACTCAAAGATATGAATCCATGTTTTACATTAGACTAGGGAGTATAACTGCTTCTCTTTTCTCTGCACTTGAACTCAGACACCGAGTTTCTATTGTAGTTGTGTTAATGAGAGTTATACATATAGATTCCTGCAATTCAAATGCAATTATGCCCTATTCCCATGGACACTGACTCACTGGTTTTGTGACTGTGTTAACCCACAGTGGGTAAATGTATCTCTGTGCAGAAGACTTATGCACTGTTTGTTTGTGTATCCTCTCCATCTAACAGTTTCCTTATCTTTTAAGTGGAAATCTGTCTCAGGAAATTAAGGTGATAGAGCAGAGTAGACAGTAGTGGTGATAAGCTATTGGGAGGCACAGTAAATAATGGAGGAAAATGCAGCGGGAAAAAGAAAGATCATGTAGGGCTATTAGATGACAAACCCACTTCAGTGTGATTATTATACCTGTAAATATAGAAAAATGATAATGTTGACAACTCTTCATCATGCAATCTGTGTCATTAATAAATGATGAAGGATAGACAGAGTAAAAGAAATGCAGCCAACACTGTATAACAATATCACAGAAGCATTCGGAAAAACTAGCTAAGCTACAAACAAAGGAATACAGGCCATCATTAATGAAGGATTTCTGGAGGAAAATAGAAAATTCACAAGTGTGTGTGTGTGTGTGTGTGTGTGTGTGCAGAAAACAGCATAAATAGTAAAGGTTTTGTTTAAGTTAAATATATAACTTTATATTATTAGAAAAAAATGAATGTGTAATAATTACATGTGTGGTTTTTTTTAGTTGGTTTTGAGGGAAAAGATAGTTGCCTGCTTTCTTCTAGGGCATGTCAAATTTATTTAAGAGTGGTTACCCCCTTCATATTCCTGACAGAAATGCAAAATATATTAAAATTCTCCATAGGGAATTTTTATCTCTTCTTAAAAAATGATATGCAGCTGCTGCATCTCTAAGTGTCTTCTAAGTTGGAGCATTGACAGAAGTCAGCAGACCTAACAGCAAATAAAAGAAAATGGAAAACCTATGTCTGTGATTTGGAGAACTACATACCTGGTGTGTTGGTTACTTTTCTCTTTTTGCTAAGACAAAATACTTGATGTCCAAAATGAAGTAAGGAAACGTTTATTTAGCTCCCAGTTCATGGAAATTTCAGTACATAATCAGCTGGCTCCAAGTCAGGGTAGCATGGCTGAGGGGCAACATGGTAACTGGGCAGATACCAGAAGACAAGAGCAAAAGGGCTAAATGGGAAAGTATGCCTCCTTCCCTCCCTTATATTGTGTGCTGGCTAATGGCCGTGGGTGCGTACAGCACTCACACGGCCAGTTCCAGTGCTAGACAATGAACCAATCATAAATGCTAGACTCTGCAATCTTTATGACTACATGAGGCTTTTGGGGGACATTCAAACACAAACTATAACACATGGGATAATCAAAATGCATACTGAATGTTTAAACATTATTACCATAAAAGACACATTGCCATTAGTCCTTCTCAAACTTCTTCTTGTTTCAACCACACTTACCCTTTTCAAGGAAGTTCCTTAAATCAGATGGGCATTCACCTCTTTATTCTTTCCTTTCTAGTGGCTGGAATTCAGATCTAATGGTTGACATTCCTGCAGCAGTCTTCCTCCAAGACTAGCAGATCAACAAGATTGCAGCATCTTGAAGCTTTCATGAGAGTCCAGACTGCCTGCCTCCTGACTGTAGATGAAAGAAACAAATCTTTTGAGCTTTCTATAATCTACAGACAAATCTACTCATAAATAAATATGCTATTTATTTTTGAAAAGTAGAAAAGAGATAACTGCTTACTTATCTCTTGATCACAAGGGTGCTTACAAAAATGAATTGCTAACTCTGGCTCACACCAAATTGATTGCTTTCAAATAACACAGTGCTTTGAATTTATATGCAGTAAAAATGGAGCCATCAGGACAGAGTGTTAAATAGAAAGCTAAGAGTGGAATTTGCTGTTGTGATGGGCCTTGCTAATACAAATTTGTGCATATTTGGAGAAAGAAAGAGGAGATCTTAGAATTGTACCAGGCAGGTATCTGTAAATATAGGTCTCCTAGCATAAGTTGTGAGGCTGGGTTTTGACCTCAAAGTTACTCTGCATAGTGAGAATAAAACTTTTGAACAAATGTTAAGGTTAAAAATGTTAAGGTTTTTAAGCGTCACTCAACTTTTAAGTCCTTCTTATTCCAAAACAGTTCCCCAGATCTGCCTACTGCAGGGTGCAGCTCACATGTTTCATTATGTTATATGAAACTTTCTTATTAAATCCTTCATGTGAATTTTCCTACACCTGCCCCTAATAAGTATGACTTCCTGAAAATAAAATAGGAAGATCTGAAGCCAAAACAGACCTTAGAACTTGCATCTAGAGTTATGCTCTGGGTATCCAGAGGTTGTTATAACTTAATTTTTGTTTTGTTCTAGAACATAGAAAAATGCAGTGTTAAAACTAATACAAAATCCAGAACACAGTATAGAAGACATATTTAGCAGAGAGAAATATGGCTGAAAGAAATAAAGAGGAAAAAGACAAGGTAAAATAACATAGTTGAAAAGAAATACAAGAAGTTATAGTGTGGTAGACAAAAGTAATCTGGATAATATGAAGAATCATACTTCCTGGTCTACCAGAATATCAAAGTCAATTCTAGGCAACAAAGGAAGGGTTGGGGACATTATAATCCCTGATTATAATCGCTGATTATAATCCCTTGCAGATACACTCTAAAGCTACCGTGATACAAACAGCTTGATGCTAGGAAAAAAAAATACATCAGACTCAATGATCAATGGAACAGATTAGAAAATACAGAAACAACTCCAGATATACTCAGTCATTTTGTCTTGGACAAACATGCCAAACACTTTCCTTGGAGAAAGTCTCTTTAATAAATGGTGCTGGAAACATTGGCTTTGCACATGGTGGAGATTAAAATTGGACACAGACTTTTAACCATACACTAAACTAAATTTGCAATGGATCAAAGATCTCAATATTATAACAGAAACATTAAATTTGTTGTAAGATAGAATGGGTAAAACTCTTGAAGACACTGGTATAGGCAAAGACTTTATGAATAAAACTGATTACACAAGAACTATCACAAAAAATCAACAACTGGGCTCTTATTAAAAAACTTTTGCATAGCAAGAGAAACCACCAGCAGAGTAAAGAGACAACCCACAGTATGGGAAAAAGTTTGTCAGATATTCCTCGGACAAAGGATAAATAACGAGAACATATAAAGAACTCAAAAAAAAAAAAAAAGACCTTCCAAATTTAAAGATTCAGTCCAAAAATGGGCATCTGAGATGAATAAACACTTCTCAGATGAAGAAATACAAATGTTCAACATTACTGGTCATTCAAGAGATGCAAATTAAAACAATACTGAGATTCCATCTCACCCCACAAAGAATAGATATTATCAAGAAATCAACAAACCTACCTTTGCTTTAAATTCTGGTGATGCTCAAGAAATTAGCCAATAAAAAATGCCGGAGGGGCTGTGAGGAAAAAGGAACCATATTCCACTGTTGGTGGGAGTGTAGACTGGTGCAACCACTGTGGAAACCAGTGTGAAGATTCCTCAAAATGCTAGGATTAGAGGTCCTTTTTGACCCAGCTATTCCCTTTTGGGGTATCTTCCCAGAAGAATTAAAAACATCATATCACAATAATATATGGACACCCAATATTTATAGCAGCCCATTTTTAATACTAAATTTTGGAAACAAGCCCAAATGCCCATCAACTGAGGAATAGATAAAAAAGATGTGATTTTATTTACAATAGAATAATAGCCATAAAGAAGGATAAGCTTGAGATTTTTATAGGTAAATGGATCCAACCTGAGACCATACTCATAAGTGAAATAAATCAGATTCATATGGAAACATCATATTGTCTCTTTAGTGTAAGAGCTGAAGTAGTAAATAAGATCTAAATGTACAATAGATACTGTGAAATGGGAAGAAACTGTTCAAAAGTAAAGAGGAACTGGGTTGGGGGAAAGGAAAAAAGAAGGAAGGGAAAAGCAAAAAAAAAATATATATATATATATAATTGAAAAGAAAACTTTGTGCTAATATTGTTTGTACAATTAAATGCCTATATCTTATACTCTGAGTAACTAAAGATAATGATATATGACATATTAACCATTGTTAGTCTCTTAGTATCTTGTTCTGAATTGTTTCATTTTTTTCTCTTTAAAATAAAATTTTAAAATATAGATTTCCTGGTATAGTCATTTCTGGTTGAAAGCTGTTCTCATGTTGTTGCTATGAGTACTTAACAATAAAAAGAGATTATTAGAGAACTAATCCTATTTAAGTTTGTCATCTTTTCTATAATTCTAGAAATTTAAAGTTGGGGGTAAACTTTAAAATAATTCTAGTTCATCATATCATTATACACATCAAACAAGAACCAATAAAGCCCTTCCTAAAACTTACAAACTTCACAGCAACATAACTGGGACAAAATTTCCTGATCGATGTTCCCTCACCTGTGTTCACTAGGATGGGATAAGACAAGCTGTTTTGGTGATGAAGACTGTTAGATACACTGCCGGAGTCTTTTATGGAACCACATTAGAGAATATGGAATCTACCAGAGATCAGTATTTTAGAAGGTAGAATAAAAAGTTATGCTGTAGAGCCAGAAAGTCAGGAATATTAATTAGATGTTGCCTTGTGGTTGCAATAGTACATCTTCCCTACACATTCACTTGTCTTTACCTGAGTGGGCCTATAACATTTTTGCATCTCATCTTCAGCTGAGTACCAGCTGCACTGTCTCAGTGGCTTTCAAAAGGAGGCTAATGGACCTAATCCATAAATACTGACTAGAAGCCACAGTAAAGGCAAGGGGCTCTGTTTATTGGCCATTAGTCATCAATAAATGATAGCAGCGTTAAACAATAAACACGGAGTTCTGAGAATATCATTAACATTACTTACAAAATAAATGTTTCTGCAGTATATTGGTTTCTGGTAGGCAAATCCCCAGAGGGCTCTAGGACTGGATTTGTCATCGCTGTGTTTTATAGAAAGATCTTCTTTCAAAAAGCTGTTACTAGTTCTCTGCTTTGATGAGCTTGTAAAAAGGCTGGGTTTTGTCAGAGAACAAGCTCTTGCTTTCCTCTGGATATGTGTCATGTGTCATTGGGTTAACCTGAGGAAATGCTAAGAATATCTGACAAATGCTTTGATCTTTTCACTATTTAGATCCCTATATTTGAAGTCTATATTGCAAGAAGCATGTCAAACCCATCATCTATCTACCCCAAGAAAACAACATGTAACCATTTGAGACCTTAACAAAAAGTTTCCCTAAAATAACATAAAACTGCTTCTTAAAATTGATTTCTAAAAGAACATAGGGAAAAGCAATAAGAAAATACAGCACTTTCTAAATAGTCTGATCTAGCCCTCCTTTTTTCTTAAAATAATTGCGTTCTCATTTGGTACCACATTGCAAACAGCTGCAGTCTGCCCAGTGTCATCATATTATTCCCACTTGTTGAATTTCCTAAAACCAAACTCTAAAAGGAATAAAGAAGAAAAGAATAAACATGTTTTTTTGTGGTACCATTTTGATGCTTTATGATTTTCTCATGATCGCTTTAATCATTTACCTGAAGATTGATTTTGAAAATTTATTTTATTTTATTATTATATGATGACTACAGATGAACACATTTCAAAATCCAATTCAAAATGCTTTTCTTTAAAACACTTAAGAACGCAAGATGGAATGAACCTGGAGGCTTTCATTCCTGCATCAACAATTTGAATAAATCACCTAACCTCTGGTACGGTCTGTCTCTCCATTGATGAAATTAAGTAATTAAAGACAGGTTAGTAGGTGGCAAACTTCACTTCTCAAAAATCATAAGAAAGACAACTTTTTGTTACTTTTAATAATCACATAAAACTTTCATGCATCTCATCCAGAGGCAAGTGGTCTACTTACTTCCTATTCAAATATGTTCTGGTTAATAATAGCTACTTTACAAAATGTGAAGGTTAAATATAGATAAATGTCTAGAAGTGAATAAAATGAATAAAGTTCTCTGTCTCTCTTTATCTCTCTCTCTGTCTGCCTCTTCAATCTTTCCTCCCTCTCTCCTTTCTTCTTTTCTTTTTTTGTGGTTCTGGGAATTGAGCTCAAAGCCTTTGCACTGATACACCCCTACCTATTTTTATTTTTTAATTTTGAGACAGAGTCTTGTTAAGGTTTCCAAGTGCGTCACCTTAATCTGGCTTCAAATTCCAATGTTTAAGCTTTCATGTGCACCAAGGAACTGTCATCAATCGCTGGAGCAGACTTGGGTGCTGCTGCAGTTCAGGACCCTCAGGATGCCTCTAATCTTACCTTTCTTGAGAACCACAGTACTCTTGGAAGTTCGGAGACAGAATTGCACTTTAAGAATTTTCTTGGCTCACAGAGAATGCAGTACCAGGCCACTGCCTTTAGATGCTTTTAAATAGCAGAGTAGAGTGGGCAGAAGATGGAACTGTGTAGTGATCCGCACTAACACTTAGCCTTATTTGCAGTGAAGACCAAGATACCCCATCAGCCTGCCACTACTTGGCAGAGTGCACTTCAATTTCAAGCTGATGTGTTTACTTTCTAGGGTTGAAATTGTTGTCAGCGATTTTTATTTTAAGTAGAAGTTGCAGTCACTGGCCTTTTAGAATACCTCATATTTACAAAGGTACGTTTCATAAGAACATCCTAATGTGCTATAAGAATGTCATTTCATTTATCATTATAACATCTCTGTGAGGCAGAGTGGCCCATATTCCCCTCCCCCACCATCACCACCCTTGTGTCAAACCAAATTGCACAACAGCCCGACAAGGAGAGGTTTTAACAGACTAGGGAAATTTACAAGAGCCCAAGAATGGGCCTATACTACTTTAGCACTTGAAGGGTCTGGCTCCAAAGGTTTGAAGAAGGACCTTCCCCCCAGGAGAACACTTTCTCAGTGACAGAAGAAAGGGATATGAGAAAAGCAAGCTCCAAAGTGAGCTTTTGGGTGGAAGAGGCTTCCTGTTTGTCTTTTTCTTTCTCTAGTTTCCCAGTTTTTAGTTATTGCTATGTCTAAGAAAAGCAGAGGAGAGGAGGCATGGAAGGTATGGAAGCCAAAAAATGTTGGTCTTTTTATTTACTTTTGAAATATTTATAATTTTTATTCTATAGCATATACAAGTGATTGGGATAATACATTAAGCATATATAAATGCCAGTCATTGGTTTCAATCTCTTATATTAAATAGCACCTTATTTTTTAAATATTTGGTCTTCCTCATTAAATCATCTCAGAAAATTACCAAAAGAATTATGGTTTTCCAAACTTGGGTATATCTTTTGGCTTTTTCAAGACTTTTAAATTTTATGAGACAATGAACTAAATTCTTGAATGGTTCTTACACCACCTTTAAGACCTGTGTAGCCTCAATTTCCTTCTTCTTTTCTCTTCTCTTCTCTTCTCTTCTCTTCTCTTCTCTCCTCTCCTCTCCTCTCCTCTCCTCTCCTCTCTGTCCCTTCCCTTCCCTTCCCTTCCCTTCCCTTCCCTTCCCTTCCCTTCCCTTCCCTTCCCTTCCCTTCCCTTCTATTTACTTCTGACTCCTCTTTTTCTCTGTCTTCTGCATCTCCCTCTCATTTCCCCCACATCTCTTTCTCCTTCTCCTCTTCTTCCTTCTTTTTCTTCTTATTCTCTCTCTTCCTCTCTTTTTTTGGAGGCCTGAACCCAGGGCCTTTGTATTGAACTACATCCTTGAATTATATTATTATATAAGGTTTTAAATTGATAAAACCATTTTTCAAGTGTCACAGTTTATTAATAGAGGCACAAACCATGCTGGGCCCAAGAAGAGAGATGAGCCAGTTAGCCCTTCCTGTGAGTCAGCAGAAGCCATGCTGGGTCTGGGAGGAGTACAGCAAGAACCCAATTTGCCCTTCCATGAGCTGTGTAAAATGGAGCCTAGGAAGAGAGAAAATCCAGTTTGCACATCCCTTGAGCTGTGTAAACCATGGAGAGTCCCAGAAGAGAGACAACCAGTTCACCCTTCCCCTGAGTGGGCAGAAGCCATGCTGGGTCTGGTAGGAGAAACAAGCCAGTTCGCCTTTCCTGTGAGCTAACTGGCACGTGGACTAAGAAGCAAGAACATTGCCCCTCACCCCTTAAGCAACTGGCTGATTCAGAGGATAGGCTGAGTTGACAGCAACTGAGGTACAAAAACAACTAAATGCTTTTACAGTTTGATTGACTTTGCAGACCTAAGTCTGGTAGTCTGAGCATCTGTTAGGAGGATAGCAGTGTGAAATATATCAATTATGGGGGAATTCGTTGTCTTGTTTTTGAAATCCAATGTTGTCCCTGTTTTGTTTTCCTCTGACTTATTGTTTTGTTTTATTCAATGTTCCATTTGATTGACTCTATTCTCTTTTGTTTTATTTAATTTTACTATGTCTGATGGTATGGACAACTGTTTTGAAGATAACAAGAGGCATTATGGTAACCATTTTTCATTTCCTATTATCCTGCTTTGAAGTTCTGTATCACTGTCACTGTTTTATTTTGATTGGCTTTATTCTGTTTTATTTTGTTAGGTTTTATTTTCTTTAAAAGAAAAATAATTATGGATGCAGGCAAAGAACAGAAAAAAGGGGTTCAAAAATTCAATTCTGAATAAGTTCAAAATTAGTTTTGCTTAAGTTTGTCATAACCACATAGAAGGACAATGCTTTTATTACATACTCATTTCTGTCATTAGTTTATGATGACTATATTACACTGTATAGCTATGCAAGATTACTCAAGTAAATAATTAAATGTTCACAGATATAAAATGTGAATGATTTACCTGATTTCTGTAATTCTGACTAGAGCATATCTATATGTTAAAATAAATATCATAGGGCCAGGGATGTAGCTGAGTAGCATAGTGCCTACCTGGCAAATGCGAAGTCTTGAGTTTGATTCCCAGTATCAAAATAGATAAAATAAAACAATTTTTATTTTACATTTTATTAAATGTGATAGAAGGAAATTAAGGAAGTACTTATATTTGTTACTGCTTTACTGACAACCAATGAAAATTATATAAAAATATTTTAATAATTGAAAAATGACTCCAAAGATTCAGGAACTTTGTCTTTTTCTTCAGTGACACTTTCTGAAAGTCTAGAATGGACCTAGAATACAGTGGGTGCTTAATAAAATTTATTGAATAAATAAATGAAAGAATAAAGAAGCCAGGTGGAGAAATTGAGATCCCAGAAGAAGCAAGAGATATGTTCCTGCTCCTCAAGAACATGTTCTGCTGGTCATCTGGATGTTTTATATCAGAATTCCACATACCAGAATTTAAATATCCGATTTTCACAGATGTTGTATTTAGTTCTCAAATAAGATCAAGGTTTGCAATTTGTCCACTGGTATCTGATCTATTATATATCATCTCAATATAAGTAGCTTATAAAATTTCTCTTCCTTCTTTTCTCTCTCTCTCTCTCTCTGACTCTCTGTGTCTGTCTCTTTCTATCCATCTGTCTCTGTTTCTGTCCGTGTCTCTGTCTCTATCCCTGCCAGTCTCTCTCTCTCTAGGTCTGTATCTGTCTGTCTCTATGTGTGTGTGTATGTGTGTGTGTGTGTGTGTGTGTGTGTGTGCTAGGAATTGGACCTAATCTCTCAATGCATGCAACCACACACTCTAACACGGAGTTATCCAAATCCTTATATGTATGTGTTTTTACATTTTCCAAATTTTAAAAAGTGTTACCAATTAACTGTGGAAATCAGTGTGGAGATCCCTTTAAAATTAGGATTAGAGGCCCTATCTGACCCAGGTATTCCTCTTCTGTGTATTTTCCCAGAAAAATTTAAAAAATTATGCCACAGCAATATATGTGCACCCATGTTTATAGCAGTATGATTTGTAATAGCTATATCTTGGAAACAACTCAAATGCCCATCAATTTAGAAATTAATAAAAAGACTTGTTATTTCTATGCAATGGAGTACTGCTCAGCTACAAAGAAGGATAAATTTGAGACTTTTGTGGGTAAATGGATGCAACTGGAGATCATACTTATAAATGAAATAGTAAAATAAATCAGGCCCTCCATGTGTAAACATCATATTATCTCCCTAGTGTAAAAAACACAAAGAGTAGATAACAACCAAAATATACGATAGATATAGTGAAAGGGAATAGATACAGTGAAAGGGAAAGAAACTGCTCAAAAGAAAAGAACAACCAGATTTAGGAAAGGAGAAAAGATGGAAAAAATATATACAGACAAGATAGATAATTATACTACTATTAATTACTAATTCATCAAAAAGAACAGTTTGTACTTACATTGTTTGTTCAACTTTGCATGCCTATATCTTGTAGCTGAGCAACTACTTTGACGATAACAACATGCAATGTATTAACCACTGTTAATTTCTGTGATTATCTCATTTTGAACCTCTGTATCATTGTTTTATATTTTTTACTTTTTGTTTTTTTTGCTTTAAAATAAAAAACAGATATTACTGGTTGTCTGGAATATATGCTAAGCCTCACATTTGAAAATATCACTACTTTTGACATTTCAATAATCTGTTTCTGTATTTTATATGTTACAAATTTTCGAGGATTTTAAAAACATTTTTTACCATATTGAAACTAATGTTTCAATATGGTAAAACTGATAATTATTTAAATCTCTTTTAAATTTCATTATGCAAATAAAATATGCCATTATGAAGTACTCAACCAAAGCAAAAAAAAAAATTGGAAATTGAGAATCACCCTAATCATTGTCTAATCATTATTAATACTTTGGTAGCCACCTTTTAGACTTACACCTATCAGACTATACATCTCTTCACATTCAACATATCCAGACTTGTGCATAAAATTTTGAAGAAATACAATAATATTTTACATATGTCTTATTGAGAATATTTTAAAACCACATAATTGTTAAATTGTCCACCCCTATTCTTTTCCTCTCTTCTCCATCCCTCTTCACCACAACCACAAGAAATTTAGAAAATTGTTTTTGCTTGTTTGAACAAATAAAATCCCTCCAACTCTAGCACAGAGTTAACACATGCTCCATAGTGGGTGCCTAAGCGGATGAAGCACAGTTTACCTATCTGTAACATAGTGAGAAACTTTGCCTCTGTGTCTCCTTTGTGCTACCACGAACAAAGCTATGCTAATTGTGCTTGCCTAGATACCATTCTGCGTTGATACTTTTATTTTTATGAGATTACTAGAGGAAAGGTATGTGTACTTGTAATCTTGTTACATATGGGCAGATTTTCATTATGAAAATATATTTACAATTCAAATTTCCTCTTGCATTTTATCCAATACTTATTTTTCATGTTTACATACATATAAACACAAACATAATATACAAATAATTGGAAGTAATTACAATAGACTTATTGCCTTATTAGTGACACTATAAAAATTCAGTTATTGCTCAAATTTTAGCTAGTTCATTGATTTTGTCACCTATATTTTAAAAGTGAGTGAAATAGGCCTTCAGTAACCATGATTCCAAAGCTGTGACAGGTAACTGAAGAAAACTATCACGATGGCTCCTGGGCACCACAGTGGGAAGTTATACACTTAGTTCCACCAGTTCTTGGAGTTACGAATGTGCTCTGCATTCCATTTAGCAGAGAAAAATGGTTCCATTTTGCCTGTATTGCTTTCTGATTTTCATTATGCTGCTGTGATATTTGCTTCTAGCACCTGAGAGCTATATAAAAATGCATTTTAAATCTTTGAATAGAATGTCTATGCTCTGATTTGCGTTAGGAACTTGAAGAAAGGGATTTAAAGCTATGAGTATCAGCTTCTTGACAGTATTCATACTTTTAAATGGTGAAAGAATCGAGATCATGCATCAAATAAATGCAGTATTATTAAGCTATTGTACTGATACATAATAAATTATTTATAATCTGATTTTCATAATTAGAGTTGACGGATCAAACCCAGTCAGGTAAGCTTTCACAGCAATGTTTGGATTGATTGTCTGATGTGCATAGTAATTGGCGTGTATGAATGTGCACAGGTGAATGTTGGTGCCTTGTTGGGCATTTTTTGGGTACACCTGGCCTCTTAGCCTTGCACTCTATGCCAAGCACTGAGCTACAGACTAGAATAGCACAAACCATGTTGCACAGTATCAGCCACCTTATTTTCATCACTGCTTGAAGTTAAAGTAAGAAAAATCAAATGATTATCTAATATATCCAAGCAAGATTTTCTTAGGTGCATGAAATATTTTTGAAAGCTCACTGCTATGGTTATTTGATGCACACCATGATCAGTTATTTATCTCTGTGTCTGATAGAATAACAATTTAAGCATATAAATGAAGCACAAACTTTGTTTTTTAAATTTTTCTGTCTAGTAGCTGTATAAACAGTAGTGACTGAGCCCAAAGTGAAACACCCAACAATATCAGTGCATATATACCAGTCAGTCCCCAGTGAGCTGTATATTAATGTCTGGCTAGTAATTTAATGGCACCTCTAGGCATAAACAAAGGTTTATTAAAATAGTAAGTAAAATATTCCTGAATGTTGAATTGCTTTAAAAATTGTCCTATTCTGCTTTGGAAATTAAGAAAGCTGTATTGTGATGGTAAAAGACACTGATTGAATCAACAATTGGCATCCTTTTATTTTGGTTCTATTAAACATAGCCCAAGGCAGATAATCTACTTATGTTTGTATTCCAAATTGTTTATATCTGATGGTAATGGTTAGAGTCCTTTTCTTCAGTCTTTCCTTCAATCTACCTCCCACTTTGATTTCCACTCTCTTCTTAAAGGGTTCCCAGAGAATATCGGTAAATATTTTATTTTCATGAAAAAGAATCAATGAAAGTAAATTAATATTATATTAACTATTTCACAAATCCACATTTAACAAGCAGCTTTGGAATTTTTATGGTCTTCCTGTGACAGTTGTATTAGTATAGCATCTGACAGTCCCAAAGTTCAGGCACAACCTGAGTACACCTTCCAGTTTCATTAGCTTTTAGTCATATGCCTTGTATCAGAAATTTTAGAGGCCATGTAATTGACATCTTTGCCATATGGGTCAGGAAGGTAATGATTCCCAACATTATCTTTTCAGAATTATTTTTGGACGCTGCTTCCATCTATGTCAAACTGGTTGAAACCTTCAACCTTTTACCTGGTGAGAAGTAGGTGTCTAATGGGTGATCTTATCAGAGGCCCTAAAATGCTGCTATTTTCTGAACACGTATCCCAGGAAGAACATGAAGTTTGACCATCTATTCACAGATCACCAAGCACATCTCATTTCCAGGCCTCCACTGACCTTTCCCTACCTTCAGGCGATCCTGTTTCTTTATCTCATGAATCCCCCTAAATCCCAACTGTGGGGAGGCCAATTTAGACCTTGTCTGCAGTCTCCACATGATTGCACCTTATGAATAAACTGTTTTTTGCAAAATTCATTGCTTCAATGATTGAGAGATCACACGGGTGATCAAAACCAGCCTGATTCAGCAATGGGCCATAGATGAGAATCGTTCTAAATCTTTCACAGAAAAAAGGCTGAGGCTGTTTTCAGCATCATTAGGGGTTTCTTTCTAGGATATCAGCAGGTAGATACGTTAGCTAGAAAAAACTGAACTTAAAATGTGGTATGCTGTATCACCA
Organism: Dolichotis patagonum; assembly: GCA_004027295.1. Classification (NCBI taxonomy): domain Eukaryota; kingdom Metazoa; phylum Chordata; class Mammalia; order Rodentia; family Caviidae; genus Dolichotis; species Dolichotis patagonum. Next base: position 12,585 of record PVJX010003229.1, on the reverse strand, counting down.
TACTCATAGATTGGGGCTTTACCCTAAAGAAACAGCAAAACTGTGTCACATGGCATTACCTGTGTGATCCTCCTCAGCAAATGACAAATCCCACACCCCCACCCCATACAAATGATTTGAACCCAGAGCATTTGACTGAACTACATCTCCAGTCCTTTTTTTATTTTTTACTTTGAGAGAGACTCACTAAGTTGCCCAGGCTGGGTTTGAACTTGTGGTCCTCTGTCTCAGTCTGCTACAGTGCTGGACTACAAGTGTATGCCCATATGCCCCAGCACTTTTTTAAACAGATAGGCGCTTATTGTTTTTGAGTCTATCTATCTATCTATCTATCTGGTCAAAAGTAAAACCAACATGAAACAAGTAATTGTAAATAAATACTTGCCACTAAAATATTTTTTATGTGGTTTTTGCCTTAAGTTATCGAAGAGCTGTTCAGCACTGATACTGTATTTACCTACTTCATACTGCTCAGTAAATAATTGATTGACTTTTTGAGAGCTGAGAAGGTGATTTAATGATGAAACCTGGTTTTGCTATAGTAGAACTTTGTAGTTAATTGTTTATCAAGTTTATTTTTCCTGGAGACATATTTCCCTACAGATAAGAATTTTAGCTGTGGGCTTGGATATTTTCCTGAAATAGTTTTAGCAGATTTTTCTGTCTTTCTTTTTTTGTGGTACTAGGGATTGAATCCAGGGCTTCATGTTTGCTACCTTAGCACTCTCCCACTGAGGTGCATGCCACCCTAATTTTAGCTGTTATGATTAAAACACATTTTTTGATATAAAACAACATATTCAAAGACTCCTGAGGGGCACCTTCCCTAAGTTTTATGTATCAAAATTGTAATATGAAACATTTGATAAAATGCCTTCAAAAACAAATGATTTTCTTTTTTATTTTATTTTGAAGAGAAAAAATAATAATAAAACAGAGTTCTTACATTAAAAGTATATTTCTCCACTCTTTACCCAGAAAGCCTAGTTTAAAAATTATACTAATAACAATAGACACGATCTACTATTATGAGTAAGAGGGGTTTATTTTCATCTCTGAAGTATATATTTATTCTTTTATATCTCTCAACAATGCAGAATATGGGCGAAACAATGTTGTTTTATGAACTCTGCCCATGGTTTTAGCAAAAATAATTGCTTTACCAATAAAAAGAATGGCAGGAAGTTGAGAAATAAAAGATAGTCTGAATTCAGAAAGAAAATTGCTCTAACGTGAGGATGAGGTGTAATTAGGGAAGCTCTGCCATCCCCCAACTCATAAAACTCATTTTATTAAATTTATGTCCCATATTTTTGCCACACTATATTGCTTTTTGCACTTAAAATCTAAGCATGAGGATATGAAATTATTTTCCCATTCAATCATTGGCTTCAGGGGACAGGGTCCTGATTTCACCAGGATCTTTGGTCCTTTTGCCCTTCTGTACCTTATTCAAAAGTTTCAGCGAATTTGACCTCTGAGGAGATACAATTTCCTGTTAGCCTTATAGTTTGATTTTTGTTTGCATATTAGAGCTCTGCTCAGAAGTTGGACAGCAGAGGTCAAAAGCCGGAGCCAGCAGCAAGTCAAGTTTTGTTGCCAACACTTTCCCCAGCATACCAATTTCCTTGTTTAGGACTTAATATCTAAAATCTTCTTGGGTTCATCTTAGAAATACTTCTTATAAACTTCTTTCCATGACCCAGTATGTGTATTGCTTACTTAATTTTCTAAAATGTCTCTGTCCTCAGCATTAAGTCATGATATTAAAGGAGAAAACCTCATGTGTTTCAGAAGTCTTGGTTGAGGGCATTTGGAGAGGAAGTGATTTTCTTACTTATATTTGAACAATGTTTCAAAGGTATGTTCATTATCTGGCTGTTTAGAACTGATTTTCCCATGAAAATGTTAAAATCAGAGGCCAAATGCAAATACAGGTATTTGAGACTGCGTGAGTACTATCAAGAGTGAAGTAGGCAGAGTAAACTATACATAATTTTTAAAATTTTCAGTGAACCAGTTACTGGACAACTGTAAACCAGCCTTCACTCCCTACTGCATGGAATGCCCAGGAACAGAGACAGATGTACCCACACTGTTCTTGTCTTTGGCCTGAAAATGGAATTTCTTGCTTGCTGGAAAGGACCGGTGTCTTGAGAGGACTCAGTGTAGATGTTGGATGTAAGCAAAATAAATAAATAGAAAATAAAAAAGATTCATGGAAGTGGGTAGACTCCAACTGGCCACAATAAAGACAGAGAACAGAGTTGCCATTTACCATGTTGGAACAGAACACAGGTGTGGGTGGGATCAGAAGCTCAGTTTTGTGTGATTATATGTATTTTATTTATTTATTTATTTATTTATTTATTTATTTTTATTTTAAAGAGAATAAAACAGAAGAGGGCAGAACAAAGCAGATCAGAGCAGAACAACATAAGCAACACAGCACTTTACAATAAGACAACCAGACATTAACAGTAGCTATCAAAATATCACTTTCTCTGCTGTAGTTGAGCATAGTTTCAAATACAATAATATCAAACATAAAAATAGTATAAAACCATGCAAAAGAATGAAAGAATGACAGGACATTCTGAACCGAGTAACAGAGAATGATCAATGGCTACTATAATATCTCATTTTCAATAAAAAAATTTTGTTTATACTATCACATATATTAAAATCCCAAAAAGACACAACATGATAGAACCGATGGTAAAAAAGAATAGAAGCATGGTACGACTTCTAAGCAAGATGATATTAAATCAGCAATGGCTGCCATAATGTTTTGTTTTCTTCAAAACAGCTGTTCATACCATCACACATAATAAAGTCAAACAAAACAGAATAAAACCATTCCAACTGATGAATGAAAACATTGAAAGGCTTCAAAGCAATGTAGTGGGAAATCATGATTACCATACAACCTTATATATGCTTACCAACTCTCATAATAGGGAGACTATATGGTATTTACACATATGAGTTTGGTTTATTTTGCTTATGAGTATGGTCTCAAGTTGCGTCCATTTATTTATAAATATTTCAATGTGATCATTCTTTGTAGTTGAGTAGTGCTCCATTATATAAAAATACCACAACTTTTTTTATCCTTTCCTCAATTGATGGGCACTTAAGTTGTTTCCAAGATCTGGCTATTACAAATTGTGCTGCTATAAACATGGGTCCACATATATCACTGTGGTATGATGTTTTCAGTTCTTCTGGGAATAAGCCTAGAAGTGGAATAGCTGGGTCAAATGAGACTCCCAAACCTAGCTTTTTGAGGAATCTCCAGACTGACCTCCACAGTGGTTGCAGAGTTCCTTTTTCCCCACAGCCTCTCCAGCACTTGTTGTTGATAGTTTTTTTTTTTTTAATCCTGGCCATTCTTTCTGGGGTGAGATGGAATCTCAGTGTGGTATTTATTTGCCATTCATATTTCTTCATCTGAGAACTGTGTATTCATTTCAGATGCTCATTTTTGGATTGGGTCTTCGAATTTAGAGGGTCTGATTTTTTAAAAATTCTTTGTAAGTTCTAGACAGGAGTCCTTTGTCTGAGGGACAGTCCATTAAGATTTTTTCACAGTTTGTGGGTTTTCTTTTCACTCTGCTGGAAATCTCTTTTGACATGCAGAAACTCTTTAATAAGATATGGTCCCAGTTATTGATTCTGGGAAGCATTTCCTGTGTGGTTTGATTCTTGTTCATGAATTCTCTACCTACCCCTATATCTTCGTGATTTTTACTTACTTTGTCTTCCAACAGATTTAGTGTTTCTGTTTTAATATTTAGATCGTTGATCCATGTAGATTTTAGCTTAGTACATGGTGATAGGCATGGGTCTAGTTTTAGTCTTCTGCATATGAATAGCCAATTTTTCCGGCAACATTTTTTTATTTTTAAAGAGAAAAAAACAAAACAAAATAAAACAGAATAAAGAGTAGTGACAATGCAGTATTTCAAGGAAAAAAGGAGGAGTATAACAGCAATAAAACCTAAGAAATTATTACTTGACTAATTACATACTGACTTCTTTGAAATAGTTGTTCTAATTACAAAGTTAAAACATGTAAAGTAGACATTCAATCAGTGAGACTGTTAACAGTTCTGCTCCACGATCTGACAAAAACAACAATATGGTCATCCATCTTACCCACTCAAATATACATGCAATTATATC